>JAPKLW010008536.1:0-13243 GCA_026898455.1 Plectranthus barbatus | reverse complement strand
AACATGTATGTTCTTATTTAAGATTCTTTATTGTTTCAGATATGTCTATGTCTAATGTGATCAACATTCTCGCACAAAACACTCTAACTGGTCCAAACTTCCTGGAATGGAAACGCAATCTTGAATACCTCCTGATTGCAGAAGAACATATGTTCGTTCTGCAAGTACTTCGTCCCATGGTGCCAACTGCTGAGTCCTCTCAAGAGGAAGTAGACTATTATAACAAGTGGGAGAAATCGAACAATGTAGTCAAGTGCTACATGATGACCACTATGTCGAAAGTCTTGCAGCAGCAACATCAGCACCATAGGGATGCCTATGACATCATGTTAAGTCTGACGGCGACCTATGGGGAAAATGATAGAGCTGTCAGATTCAATCTCATGAAAGAAATCGTGAGTAAGAAAATGACTGATGGCACCTCAGTGAGAGAGCACGTAGTTACCATGACTCACCTCATGGATGAACTGACAGTGCATGGTGGAGGTATCGACGCTGAGGCTAAGGTCGATATCATACTGAACTCTCTACCCAAGTCCTTTGAGAGTTTTAGACTGAATGTTGTCATGAACAAGAAAGCGTATACTCTTAACGAGTTACTCAATGACTTGATGGCAGCCGAATCGGTCATGAACCCTCAGAAGGTTGTCTTGGCCACTTCTGGTAATCTCTCTGCTGTACCGAAAAGTATGAAGCGGAAGAAAGGGATTAAGAAATGGGCCAAGAAGACACCTGTGAAGGATGGTGGGGCTGGGAAAAAGCCTAAGGTGGCGACTGAAAGGGACAGGTGCTTCAGGTGTGGTAAGAAAGGACATTGGAGGAAAGATTGTCAAGCCAACAAAGCTAGACAAGGTATGCCATTTGCATGTATAACTGTAAGCATGATTAGAGTCTGTTGTTGCTCTGCTAGAGTTGTAAGCACTGACTTGTTGATCATGTTGTTGTACTTTGCAGGGGACCGTGCCGACAAGGCTGGTGAGTGATGGCAAGAAGATACCAAACTGGATGAAGGCAACGTTTTATGACGGAGCTTCATGGAGTTTTCTTTTCCTTATGTTTTGATAAATTAAAGTACATTTGAGAATTTATTTGTGGGCTGTGGTTTATCGGCAGGACAAATTTTATCAACTTTCTATGGATGTTTGTTATTTATGATTTCAATCATTGACGATAACAATGTCATTCATTATGTAATGTTGATTTATACTCTTTATGTTACTTCGATCAAATATGTCCTTATATTGCATGTAATTCATCCGTAATTGATAATCATAGGAAGAGAAAACTTACTTCTTCTGATGAGGATCTTACATATCTCTGGCACTTGAGACTGGGTCACATCAGCTTGAAGCAAATTCAGAGACTTGCAGATGACGGTACATTGGACTTAGTCCGGGCTGTACCTTATCAAGTCTGCGAATCCTGCATCGAGGGTAGGATGTCAACTAGGCCTTTCAAGGCTAGTCAGTCTTGAGCAGAGGAAGTGTTGGAATTGATCCATTCTGACTTATGTGGACCAATGTCCACACATGCTCGTGGAGGGTACGAGTACTTCATCACTTTCATTGACGATTACTCAAGGTACGGATACGTTTACCTGCTTCGCTACAAGTCTGAATGCTTTGAGAAATTCAAAGAGTTCAAGGCTGAGGTAGAAAAGAAGGTCGGGAAAACTATCAAGTCACTGCGATCTGACCGCGGTGGCGAATACCTCGGTAACGAGTTCCTGCAATATTTGTCAGAAAATGGGATTACATCCCAATGGACTGCACTAGGTACTCCCCAGCAAAACGGTGTAGCTGAAAGAAGAAATAGGACTCTTCTAGAGATGGTAAGATCAATGATGAGTTATGCAAACTTACCAATTTCATTTTAGGGTTACGCATTGGAAACAGCTGCTTACGTGCTTAATGTGGTGCCTTCTAAATCAGTTCCTAAGACGCCTTTCGAGCTCTTCCTTGGTCGCAAACCTAGTTTGTGCAAGTTTAGAGTATGGGGCTGTCTGGTACACGTACTGTCGAAGGAACCTGATAAGTTAGAAAACAGGTCAAAAGTAATGTTGTTCATAGGGTATCCCAGGCAAACGAAAGGTGGTTACTTTTACTGTCCTGAGAGTCAAAGGGTCGTTGTTAGCACCAACGCAAGATTCTTGGAGGACGAGTATGTGAGTAATCACAAGTCAAGGACTGATATCGTTCTTCAAGAAATTGAAAACGAGAATGCAATTCCAAGGGAAGGGGAACGTGCAGATGTGGGTGCACCTGTGAGAGGTACAGCACCACAGACACGTTCTTCAGTGCAAGGTGCAGGACCACAAGTCACTGCACCTACCACTGACACGGCACCGATGCCTCGTCGTAGTGGGAGAGTTATTTTCCAGCCGGAAAGGTACTTGTTCGTGGGTGAGTCTTCGGACTTGAGACCGGAAGACGGACATGAGGACTCTGACCCACTGACTTACGATGAGGCAGTGCAAGACAAGGATGTTGCCAAATGGCGTGTCGCCATGGATTCTGAAATTGAATCCATAACTGCTATGGATGTATACCAGAAAACTGATTTGCCGGATGGCTTTAGGGCCATAGGGTGCAAATGGGTATACAGGAGGAAGAAAGGGGCGGATGGAAAGATCACGGCTTTTAAAGCCAGGCTGGTGGCAAAGGGTTATAGTCAGAAAGAGGGCATTGACTATGACGAAACCTTTTCACCCGTAGCCATGCTCAAATCCATCCGGATACTCCTTGCCATAGCTGCGCATATGGACCTCGAGATCTGGCAGATGGATGCCAAAACTGCTTTTCTAAACGGTTACCTTGAAGAAGGTAGAGACATCTATATGCAGCAACCCGAGGGTTACATAAGCAAGGGCGACGAACATCTTGTCTGGAAGCTTAGGAAGTCCTTGTATGGACTTAAGCAAGTTTCAAGGTCGTGGAACTTACGTTTCAACGATGTGATTAAATCATATGGATTTGCACAGTTGGAAAACGAAAGTTGTGTTTACCGACTTTGTGTCAGTGGGAGCTTGGTCTTCCTTGCACTATACGTTGATGACATACTCCTATTTGGAAACAACGAGGGAGTGATGTCCAAAATCAAAGTTTGGTTATCCGAACAGTTCCAAATGAAAGATCTGGGAGAAGCTGGCTACATTCTTGGGATTAAGGTCTTACGAGATCGTAAAAGAAGAATGTTGAGCTTATCCCAGGCATCCTATGTAGAAACTGTGATAGCCCAGTTCAGCATGCAACTCGCCAAGAAAGGCTTACTACCTTTCAGACATGGCGTTCGTCTTTCTGGTGGGCAGTGTCCTCAGACACAGCGGGAGAAAGACGAGATGAGTCTTGTACCATACGCTTCGGCGGTGGGTAGTCTCATGTATGCGATGATGTGTACCAGGCCAGATATCTGTTATGTCGTTGGCATGGTAGCAAGATATCAGTCTAACCTTGGACAGGCGCACTGGACTGCTGTAAAGCACATCCTCAAGTATTTGAAAAGAACTAGGAATTTCTGCCTAGTTTATCAAAGTGAGGATTTTTGTCCTGTGGGTTATACAGACTCGGATTTCCAAGGGGACCAGGATGAGAAGAAATCGACCTCAGGATATGTGTTTACCCTGGGAGGTGGAGCTGTATCTTGGAGGAGCTCAAAGCAGAAATGCATTGCTGACTCCACCATGGAGGCGGAATATGTCGCCACCTCCGACGCCTCAAAAGAGAGGGTGTGGCTCCGGAACTACCTTTTAGAGTTGGGCGTGATTCCGAGTTTGCCGAGGAGCATCACAATTTATTATGATAACTCTGGTGCAGTGGCAAACTCAAAGGAACCACGGTCTCACAGGGCAAGCAAACACATAGAGAGAAAGTACCATATCATACGAGAAATCGTATCGAGGGGCGATGTGCTGATTAAGAAGATTGACACTGCTGACAATCTTGCTGATCCATTTACAAAGAGCTTGCCGCAGAAAGTTTACGAAAGACATATTCGTGAGCTGGGTCTGAGGTGGATGCCGACCACTGACAGTGGTTAAAGAGACAGCAGACTAGATAGACGGACTGTATACTCTGTAATAGCTTAGTTATACTTTGAGTACTAGTGGGAGATTGATGGGTTTTGTATACTGAAAGCATTTATTATAATGAGTATACAACGGTTTATTTCTCTTATCTGTTAACAATCGTACATGTATGAACAATGATATCCTCTTGTCTCACCGATAGGGACGATCATACGGCGTTTTGTAGATCGCAGAAGACGGTATGATCACTTGAACTAGTGAGACATAAACCCGATCACTGCCGAGACAGCGTATGAGGATACGACTGTCCGGATGGCTGCGACATTGTTGGAATAAGTAGTCTATCTTGGTTACTTGACATGCTGGTACGCAGAGGTGGCGTATTGATGGACCGCAGTGAGATATATTCGTCTGTCTGACATCAGCGAATAAAAGATCTCATTATATTGATTGAGTCCAAACCCAAACGAAGGTTCAGGGGTTTGCACGGGTTGACTGTTGCTTTGACTTGCCATGGTGGAGAGCCTAAGTAACGTGCTCGTATATCCGCATCTTGGGTAACAACAGTTCGTGTAGTACCGCCTGAGACTGGACTTAGGTAACCATATCCGAGTAATAGGATGGGGACATTCCCTGAGGAGCTCAATAACATTCATCGTGCCAAAGTCCTACAGGCTGATTAATTTCAGGCACGAGTGATAAGGTTTGAGTGGTACTACTCAGGAATTATAAGATATTAATTAATTTTAGTTAGAGCTTGTCAGAGGCTCCGATTAATTAATGGATGTCCGGTAACCTTAAATATGGGGATTCTCAATTAATGCAACCCGTTCTCATAACGTGGTAATAAAGGGGTAGGTCAGTATTAATTCTGTGGTGAAAAATAATTAATATTAATTAATTAATTGTGTCCTGGGTTGTGGACATGAGAATTAATTAATTTATAGGCCCACTTTATTATTTGCATTAGGTCCCAGGTCTGGCCCAATAAGTGTGCTGAATTGAGCCCAGGAGCCCACTAGGGTTTTATAACCCTAGGTCTATAAATAGACATCTCGCTCTCTGAAACCCTAGCCACTTCATAAGATTCAAAATCAGTTGAAACCTTAAGGAGAGAGAGAGAGGGGCGCCGATCCTGTTGGAAGAAAGGAGGAAAATTTTTGAATTCTGGTCCTGCTCAAGCCACAGATCTACGGAGTCCTCACCAGTAGTAGATCTGATCAGCACCGGGACACAGATCTGAAGATCTAATCTGGAGAACAGATTCCTCTTTTCCTCTCCCTTTTGTTTTCGATTTTCTCTAAGAAATTAGATCTCCAATTTCTTTTTCTGCAGATTAAATCGGATCGCGTGGTTGAATTGATTTTTGGAATTCAAACGCGAAAGATCGATTCAGACTCGACGGAGTTACGGTAAACCCTAAATCCACAATTCTTCGTATTAAATTCATAGGAGCATGCTAGGGTTTTGAGAATTTAATTATGAGCAATATCCATAGATCGATCCGGTTCAGTTTGGTTTTGGTGATTTGGTTCACGGTAAAACCCTACAACCTCATGGTATCGAAGAAGACAATCAAGTATACAAGCTGCGAAAAACACTATACGGATTGAAGAAAACACCGCGAGCTTGGTATGAGACCGTATCCCAGTTTCTATTGAAGAAATGGATTCAGAAAAGGGAAGATCGACATAACTCTGTTTCTAATCAAAGATGAAGATGACATCCTACTGATCAAGATTTATGTCGATGATATCATTTTTGGGTCAACGAATATGAGCCTTTGTGAAGAATTTGCCTAGCTTATCCAGAGTCATTTCCATACGAGTATGATAGGTAAAATGACGTACTTCTTAGGACTAAAAGTTTATCAGTCCAGCAAAGAGATATTCATTAATCAAAAGAAATACACTAGAGATCTGATCAACAAGTTTCATCCAAAAAATACTAAGTCTCTGAGGATTTCGATGAGCACGAGCGTGCAAATCACACTAGATGAAGATGGCAAAAGAGTCAATCCATCAACATACAGAGGAATCATAGGCTCACTCCAGTACTTGACAAAAAGCCGACCTGATATTTCTTATGCCGTCAAAGTATGTGCGAGATTTCAAGTCAATCCGAAGAAATCACACATGTATGCAGCCAAGAGGATAGTAAGGTATCTAAAGTGCAGTGAGTCACTTGGAATTTGGTATCCAAAGATGCGACGAACTTATTCTCAATGGGTACTGAGACTTAGACTTTGGAGGTTGTCGTATTGATCGCAAGAGCACGAGTGGAACTTGTCAGTTTCTTGGGCGTAAGCTAATAAGCTAGTTTAGCAAGAAACAACGCTTGGTTGCAACGTTTACAACAGAAGCGGAGTACGTTGCTGCTACTAGTTGCTGTGCTCAAATTCTATGGATCAAACAACAGCTGCTCGGCTATGATGTGGACTCAGAATGTGTTCCCACATAATGCGACAATAACAGTGCGATGTGTATTACAAAGAATCTGGTTCATTATTCTAGAACCAAACACATTGATATATGACATAATTTTATTCGTGATCTATCGAGAAGAAAGATATAAGCATGGAGTACATTTATACTGACGATCAGCTTGAAGACATTTTCACAAACCGCTTCCAGAAGCTTAATTTAAAGAGCTCTATATCAAACTCGGTCTTATCGAGTTTGATGAGATTGAAGAAGGAGAAGAATGAGTCCAAACTCTCATTCACTTTCTTGGATTTCGGAAGGGATGCAGAATAAAACTAAGTCCAAGCTCTTAGTTTTTATTACATTAGAGGTTGATACTGAGTCCAAGCTCTCAGTACGCTTTTCATAAATTTGTCAAAGGATATATCAAATTTTAGTATCAACAACAAGTGGTTCAATGAGTGGTTAATGACGATGGGTAGCGGACTAAGATTGAGTCTAAGATCTCAATCTTTCAAGGCTATTGAAGATGAATAGATGCGGATTAAAGTTGAGTCCAAGCTCTCACTTTCATTTGAAGATTGAAGACTAGCTAACGGAGATCCGTGCGGACAGATTTTATTGGTCCAAGCTTATAAGCCTGTATTGACTCTAAAGCATTCCATGCTTGTCAACCAGACTGATGACCATATTTTGGGCAGGACGTTTGAACTTCAGTATCTCGTATACTACAAGCTGCATTTATTATGGAATTTAATGCGACAAGATTGTGCGCAGTTAATCACAATCAACGGTCCAAGGCCATGCCGCCACGTCGTGCAGAACAAGACTCGAGGATGTGCCCACGTCAACACCCACGACTCTAGCTTTAGGTCAAAATGATTACAACCTATCATTTTGACTCCTAACCGTTGAGCTCCATATCTCTAGCTTAATCTGGACCGTTCATTCAAAAGCTATTTGAAACCAATATTCATAAAAAAGGTTTCACCTCCTACGAGAAACCCTTTTGTTTTCTGAAATCTTTCAAAGGCATTCATTATTCTGAAATTCTTCTCTTCGAAACATTATCTGTCAAAATTCCTCAATAATTCCAATCTTCCAATGAAGCTGTAACTTCTAATCTCATACCCACCTCAGGCTCCGCCCCCAAAATCTTTCCCCAATATGAACCGTCGTTCACTAGAATCAACAATGTCAAAGATTTTCATCTCTCCTTTAGACATGGATGACTCACAACTCTCTTAAAAAAGACAACAAGAGCAACGCTAACCTTTGAATGACAACGTACTGCACAGGTCCAAAAGGAGAAGTTACGGCATGAGAAGTGGGTGGAAGCAAATAAGGATTCACACCTTATCAAAATGTTCAAGAAAGAAGGTCTTATGGAATATCTGACAGCAAGACGTAAGTGATTCCACCCCCATATGATAGTTGAGTTCTATGCTCACGCCCTAATAGCAAAAGGTCAAACTCACTTCACCACATCCATTCTTGGACAGAAGGTCGTAGTAGATCCAGACCTACTAGTTAATATATACTCTCTGAATCAGAAGGGATCCCATGTTGCTCTGTACAAAGGCAGAGATATTGAGACGATGAAGAAGTACTAAGAGAAATGGAAGAAGCCAAATTTTGATGAAGACTGGGTGGCAAGCACCAAGAACACCCATCTTGATGACTTCTATAAATTGTTGTGTGACATTGTCATTCAAATGCTGTAGTGTGAGACTGGCTCCCACTCTGAGCTCAGCCTAAGGAAGTATTCTGTAATGATGGCCATTGATGATGGTATAAAGGGTCACTCGGCCTCATTTATCTATGGCCGCCGGTTGGAGAACGTGCGGAGAAATCACAAGATGGGAGAGTCTATGATCTTCACCCATCATGTTAGCTTTTGATTGAAGATAAGTCATCTGCTGGAGATGTTGATGCCAGAAGATAAGCTTGAACCAGGAGAACCGTTAATCAGTATAGACTTCATCCCCATCTTCAAGAAGCCTAAGAAGTCACCAGCTCCCAATAAAATGCCAACCCGTCGGTCAGGAAAAGAGATCATGGATCCAGCTCTACCTGCTTGCGTAGAGGTCATTCCTGTGAATGATCAAGGTGTGTACATTCCACGATTTGCCTTACCAATGTCTAAGGAGCAGAGGATCGAGTTGAAGAGGAAAGCTGAAGTAGATAGTCTCTTCCAAGAGATGGAGGAAATCGAAGCTCCAGGGACCCAGACTGGGGCAACCATAGTGATTCTCATAGCTCTACCTGTTGAGGCCGTTGTGCCTAAGAAGAAAATGAGAAGACTGGTGAAGATATACACGACAGAGCCCACACCAACTCCCTCAACCACTGAGCACACCATTTGGAGAATGCAAAAGAAGAGACCACTCACTCCAGAAGAAGCACAAACTGCAGCTAAACAGAGAGAAAGAAAGAAGAAAAGATCAGTAGAATGGATGACCAGGATAAAATCATAAAAACTACTAAAAAGACCGCTCTAGATGCTGCACTCGATGCCAAAGACAAGACATTTAAGAAAGTGAAAGCAGATATAGAGGCCAGACATAAATCTGCATCTCAAAAGAAGGGTAGAGAAGACGAGCTTTTCAAATCAAATGATGATTTTTAAGTAAACCTTTCTAGGATGCTGACCAGAGAAATGCGAGGAAAATTCCACGTCTCTGAAGTGGATCATGAGTTTCTGCCAGGTTTCGTGCAGGCCAGGACAATGAAATGTGATTCTTCCAAACATGGTCAATCTGATATCTTGACTGAGGAGGGATTTAACAAGCTGGTAGCAAAATTGCTTCAAATGGTTGCCGATGATGATAGTGATGATGAGGTACTGAATCTTGTGGATCAGTACAGTGAGGCAGATCATGTAGCTGAGCAGGACGAGTCTAATGGTGCTCATGATGCTGCTGATGAAGTTCGGGCAGCCACCCGAAAGAACTGACATCTAAATTCAATAAAGAGGGCCAGCAAGTAGCAAGAGAGGAGATTGTTGATCTGACTCTTGAAGATTCAAACTCTGAAGGGGCGACCATCCCTGAACAAGCGGCAATTACAAATATTGTGTATATGCCAACAGAAGAAGGAGTTACCGATTTGACTTCTTATGAGAGCGCGATAGAAGAGGAGATAGCCAAAGTCCCTGTTGAGCAGGAAAGTGTGGGAACATCCAAACTTAGACCATTGAACTTGCTTTCATATTTTGATTCTTCTGTTCAGATGGTGTCAGGCTCAACTATCTGCGGAGAGTCGAGGTCTTGGCCAAAAGGAAAAGAGATTGAGCTCTCATCCTTTATCATCCCTGATGATCCAAATGTGAGGATCAAAATACGATCTAACTGAGAGGATAACTGCACCGCACTGGTGGGATAGAAGTCCCTATCCGTATACTCAATCCATTTGCAGGATTCCTAAGATTATCGTGCCAGTCGTTGGAAACCCTCGCAGGGATGTTGTAGCTGACCGAATCAGAAGTCTTTGCCATCCCTTTGCAGAGATATGATGAGTGCAATGACGATGTCTTCCAAGTTGTCTATGTCTTAAGTGAAGTTTTTGAGAAGATAGTTGATCAGGAGATCGAGGAAGTCTATTCAAAATATGTTAGAGACTCTTCTGAACTGAGAGATGAGCTCAGAAAGTGGAGGATTTATGACATCTGTGCTAACCAGCTCAACTAGGAGGATCTCGCAATCCTGTACTGTCGACTAGGCTCGACATACTGTTGATCAGAGGAGCTTTAGGCAAACGAATGGATGGGAGTAAGGCCAGGTGAACCGCAAGTAACTAAGGAAGAGATTCAGGAGCGATTGGTGCAGATTCGTTCATTTAGTAGAACCCCTGGAATGTTCCTCCACTTGAACCCATAGAGGGACCCTTTCTCTTGATTGATTGGACTCCTCGAGGACCAATTAGATCTTACTAGTGTCCCAGACTACAACCTCTGAACATGCTTACTCATTGGGGACCAAACTCGGAGGACAATCAAAGTCTCAGGGAGTATGGGCACGAGCTACTTAGACTTGGGATACTCCGTACTTGGAATCCTCTACCTATTGTGAAACACGCTACCTTTGAGCCTACTGAAGTATCATTAGCGGTGGTCAAACTTTTGGAATCCTTTGCTAGTGTTGTTCTTTCCACAAAAGCAATGTCCGTAGAGCAAACAAAAACTATACCTGACACAAGAGCATCCACATCAAGAGTACAAGCCGCAACTCTTCTTGAAACCCAAGTCAATACCTCTACTTCTGCTATGATCACTACTGAAGAGACATCCGATTGGACATCTTTCAATTTATCTCTAATGGGCATTTATTTCAAACCTTCAACCTCATGGCAATAAAGACCGGAGAAATCGACAAAAGAAGGTTACGATCTGTGAACTTAAAATATACATGTTATAATATGCAATCACCGAACTGAGTACGTGAAAGCAAACGACTTTCAAGCTTACTACTTACGTTCGAGGGTCTTAAGCTTTTTCGTGTGTCACCTCAGTGAACACAAGAATAAGAACCTTAGTGTTCTTGAGTTATTTCTTGGTAGTCTTTCTCTCCTAGGAAGACTACAACAGTCAAGTACGTTTTGTACTTTAACTCTTACGGGCACCTTTCTGTCGAAGAGATAGTTCAAGGGGGAACTATAAACACCCCATTCCATCTACGAGGGGGCTGAGTGGTGCGCCCACACTCAAAGCAGCTGCGAAGTGAAAAACCAAGCAAGGATCAGGCGAGTGCGCTTGTGGATCCATGGACAAGGCATTCACCGACAAGCTATAGATCGTAGGAGCACCTATAAAGTTCTAAGCTTAGTGGATTACCTGACCGAGGGTCTGAAGAGTGGATGTAGGACGGTTTAGTGCGAAACACTATAAATCTATTTGTCATTTACTGTTTTCTTCATTTTGTCAGCTTACTTATATTTTAAAACTCATCACTCAAGTGTTGTAGTATATACTGAATACTGGCACTAAGCATATTTAACACTAAGTACCTGAACAAGATTTGATAAATCACGCTGACACATCATCTTCAACTTGAATAAAGGCAAGCTTACTGTTGGAATATTAGGCCCATTATGCCCAACCCATCTACCCTTTTGCCCTACTTACCTTATACTCCTATTTCCTTATTTTGTTTCACAAAATTGTGAATAAATTAGCCCTCCCCTAATTCCTTTGTGTAGCGCCATAAGTAGAGGTAGAAATAATAAGTTTGTGTGAAAAATCATTTCTCCCATTTTTGGTGCGTGAACCCACCTTCCCCACTTCCTCTGGCTTCGGTGCCTTCGTGTGTTTTCCCCTCTTCGTGTCTTTGTGTAGTGGATTGGGTGAGGGCTTCGTGGGTTGCTTCGTATTGTTTGCCTTAGAAGTACCTCTGTTGAACCTGCCGGCAAACATATTCTCTCCACCCGTGGCCTTTGTGATAGGTGTGTTCGATTCATGTTGAGCGGGATATTGGTGTGGGCAATCTGAGCCGAGAACTCCACTGCTCCGTCGTACTGCTGCTGCGCTGCTCTCTTCCGGGCTGCATCACCGTTTCTCTTTCGTGGCTGCATCGCAGCGAGTGTCGCAGGCTCACAAAAGGTAAGTATTATTGTGTTCGACTTATTTTCTGACTTCTTCGTGTTGTTCTATTTTACAGGCACTCTACGGATTGAGGAGTGATCGAATCGAGAACAAGGCTTGCTGCTGCGAGGAATACAAGATACCACCTTTGGACTGAACCATGGTGAGGGCGAGGAAGAACGCCGTCGACCTCCCCCGTTGATACCCAATAGCGGTATCAAAGCCACAGTTGGAGGGAGGTTCGTCGGGCATCCCCATCGTGGTTGCAACTCCTCTTTGTCTGCACTCCAGAGCGCGTAGGTAAGTCGGGTTACCCTCTCCTAGGGCCCCGCTCAGGTATAAGGCTTGATCGTATGCACTTTCAATTCCTTAGATCGGCCGACTGGCGCCGTAGGTGCATTTTAAATTTCTAGATCGGTTTGTGTGCCGTAGGCTTGGGATCTTTGTTGCTGTTAGTTGATTTTAAGGGTATTTGTGATCTTGGTATTTATGCTGCTTATTTGTGCTCTGTGGTTTGTTCTTTTTGTGTTTAAGCATGTCGTCTTCTCATTTGTTTGGGATGGTTCCCTTTGATGGAAAAACTAATTTTAACATTTGGAAAGAGAAGATAAAATGTGTTTCAATTCAGCAACGTGTATTTAAAGCTATGGATCATTCTTATGCTACTAATGAAACTGCTGATCAGAAATCTGAAATGAATGAACTTGCTCGTTCTGCTATAGTGCTAAATTTGTCTGATTTTGTCTTAAGAAAAGTGGGAGTCTCAGATTCAGCCAAGGATATGTGGGATAAGTTAAATAAGCTATATACTGATAGTTCTTTACCCAATAAGTTATTCCTAATAGAGAAGTTCTTCACTTTCAAGTTAGACATGGATTTGAGTATTGATCAGAATTTAGATGAATTTACTAAGTTGATCCAGGATATCAGACTAACTGGAGACGAGACCATTGATAACTATAGTGCTGTGGCTTTGCTAAATGCTATCCCCACTTCTTACAGTGATGTTAAATCTGCCATTAAGTACGGTAGAGACTCTGTGACTTTAGATACTGTAATTAATGCGTAGGGTTTGAGTCTACGATGGACAACACGAATTGCCATTAACGAATTTCTAGCCAAGGATCGTTCTTAGGATACCAGGAACAAATTTCAATTAAATAAACCATGCGATCCTATGCATGCTCCTACAAAATTAATTGCAGAGGATGGATTTAG
>JAPKLW010008534.1:0-13244 GCA_026898455.1 Plectranthus barbatus | reverse complement strand
TATTCTAGAGACAAACTGACGCTGGTAGGACTTAGGATTTGATCCACTAAAACACCAAAACTAGAATCTAAACAAGTAGCTACTGGGGAAAGGAAACTTAGCCAAATTTCCCAACAGTATCAGAGCCAGGTTCTAATTTATGGCTCTGTTGTTCAAAATAGATTCATTGATGCATGTATGAATTTTATTTTTCTCGTGGATGGTTTTTGTTCCTCGTGGCAACCCGTTTGATTCAGCCCGCAGTGGTTTATCCGTGTAGGGTTGAATCTGTTTTGTAAAATCACACGAAAATTCGTGATTAGTTTAGATTTGATTAAAAAATTTAATAGAATAGATTGTTTATTTTTATTCAAATCTGTAAATTGGACGGGCCGAGACGAAGAACAAAGATGGATCCGACGAACGAGGGCAGCGCACGGCAGCGGCAGGAGGCCGCACGCGCGTGCAGCTGCAGCGATGACAGTGGCGGAGGGCCGCGGGCGCGGGCGTGAACGGCGGCGGTGCCGGGCACGCGAGGGCGCGCTAGACGCTGGCAGTGGCGGTGGTCGGCGGCGGCGACTGTTGTCCCATCGTGGTGGTTAGTGATTTGGTGGCTGGTGCAATCCTGTGTTAACCCTAGGTTTGCATTAGGGTTTGGGGCTAATCATCAAATCATAAAACCCTAAAGCCCAAAAGATTTGGTGGATGAAGATTTGGAGGCACTGGAAGATTTGGACTTATCAAAATAAATTCAAAATTCAAATTGTAATAGATATGATTTTATTTTCCTGTTTTGTGGGGCCACGAGGAATTTTTGTTTGCCTTAATTGTCCTCGTATGCTATGTGATTAATTATGTGCGCAATTAAGCATGTGTAGATAATAGGAAATGCAAGATTTACTGCTTTTATTATTTACAGCTTTCCAAGCATGCTTATGTGATTAATTTCTTGTAGGATTATATTTTGGGAATTTTTGGGCTTGTTTAATTACATGAAAAAACATGGAAAATATAATGACAAAGAAATTATATGTGCGCATATAAGAAACCTTTTTGAAAGAAAAACACTAAGCAGATTTTTTTTAATTAAAATCAATAGACCTCCACAAAGCGGTCCTAGTCTGTAAGTGTATCTCTCGCTCTAGTAAACGTCTACGAGTGTAGCTTGCTAGTTCCTGGAGGTGCATGGGTACAGTTGTTGGGATTTTTAAACAAACAATTTAAATCATGTGAATAGTGGGAGGGTTTTGCGTAAACGTCTATGAGTGTAGCTTGCGTAGATCTCTTTAATAAGCATTCTAGGATTGATTTAAATTATAGATAACAAAAGCTTTAAGGGTTGTGTGGTATGGTTACGTGTCATGCTAAACTATTTCTTTTGGCCAGAGTTAAATTTGTGGTTAATCGCTTAGAAGCATCTTAGGATATAATGCAGTTGTTGCTTCCCTGTCCTTGAGAGATGGCTTGGTCTAAGGTTTCACTAATTATTTATTTCTAGTGTCGAAAGGTTCCTAACATGGCGGTGAAATTAAATAATTGGGGCTTAAAACCCGCAGTTCTGGTCGAGGGTGACATCGTAAACGTCTACGAGTGTAGCTTGCGGTGGGAACTCTTGGGCAATTAGTGGAAAACATGTGTATTTGATTTATGAAAAGGTTTTCAATGCATTTGTTTTCAAAGTTCTGCATGTATGTTCTTATTTAAGATTTTTATTATTTCGGATATGTCTATGTCTAATGTCATCAATATTCTCGCACAAAATTCTCTAACTGGTCCAAACTTCCTGGAATGGAAACGCAACCTTGAATACATCCTGATTATGGAAGAACACATGTTCGTTCTACAAGTACTTTGTCCTATAACTGCCCACTACTAAATCCTCGCAAGAGGAAGTAGACTATTACAACAAGTGAAAAAGCACGTACTTTCCATGACTCACCCCATGGATGAGCTAACTGTGCATAGTGGAGGTATCGACGCTGAGACTAAGGTCGATATCATACTGAACTCTCTACCCAAATCCTTTGAGAGTTTCGGACTGATTGTTGTCATGAACAAGAAGGAGTATACTCTTAACAAGTCGCTCCATGACTTTATGGAAGCGGAATTGGTTATGAATCCTTAGAAGGTTGCCTTAGCTACTTCTGGTAATCACTCTGCTGTATCGAAAGATATGAAGCCGAAAAGAGCGATTAAGAAAAAGGCTGGAAAGGTAACTGCGAAGGACGTGGGAGCTATTAATAAGCCTATGGCGGAAACTTCGAGGGACAAATGTTTTCAGGTGTGGTAAGAAAGGACATTGGAGGAAAGATTGTCAAGCCAACAAGGCTAGACGGGGTATGCCATTTGCATGTATAACTGAAGCATGATTAGAGTGCGGCGTTGCTCTTTCAAGAGCTGTAATCACTGACTTGATGATCATGTTGTTATACTTTGCAGGGGACCGTGCCGACAAGGATGGTGAGTGATGGCAAGAAGATACCAAGCTGGATGAAGGCAACATTTTATGATGGAGCTTCATGGATTTTTATTTTCTTTATGTTTTGATGAATTAAGTACATTTAAGAGTTTTCTTTTGTGGGCCGTGGTTTTCGGCAGGACAAATTCTATCAACTTCGAATGGATGTTTGTTATTTATGATTTTTCATCATTGGGAATAACAATATGTGTCCATTATGGGATGTTGATTTATACTCTTATGTTACTTCGATCAAATGTGTCCTTGAACATTGCATGTAATTCATCCGAAATTGATAATCCTAGAAAGAGAAAACTTACTTCTTCTGATGAGGATCTTACATATCTCTGGCACTTGAGACTGGGTCACATCAGCTTGAAGCGGATTCAGCGACTTGCAGATGACGGTACATTGGACTTAGTCCGGGCTGTACCTTATAAAGTATCCTGCATCGAGGGCAAGATGTAGACTAGGCCTTTTAAGGCTAGTCAGTCTCGAGCAGAGGAAGTGTTGGAATTGATCAATTCTGACTTATGTAGACCTATGTCTACACAGGCTCGTGGAGGGTACGAGTACTTTGTCACTTTCATTGACGATTACTCAAGGTACGGATACGTTTACCTGCTTCGCTAGAAGTCTGAGTGCTTTGAGAAATTCAAAGAGTTCAAGGTTGAGGTAGAAAAAAAGGTATGGAAAACTATCAAGTCACTGCAATCTGACCGCGGTGGCGAATACCTCGGTGTAGCTGAAAGAAGGAATAGGACTCTTCTAGAGATGGTAAGATCAATGATGAGTTATGCAAACTTACCAATTTCGTTTTGGGGCTACGCATTGGAAACAGCCGCTTACGTGTTACATGCGGTGCCTTCTAAATTAGTTCCTAAAATGCCTTATGAGCTCTTCCTTGGTCGCAAACCAAGTTTGTGCAAGTTTAGAGCATGGGGCTGTCTGGCACACGTACTGTCGAAGGAACCTGATAAGTTAGAAAGCAGGTCAAAGGTATTGTTGTTTATAGGGTATCCAAGTCGGTATACAAAGTTGTGTATACCGACTTTGTGTCAGTGGGAGCATGGTTTTCCTTGCACTATACGTTGATGACATACTCCTATTTGGTAACAACGAGGGAGTGATGTCCGAAATCAAGTGTTGGTTATCCGAACAGTTTTAAATGAAGGATTTGGGAGAAGCTGGCTACATCGTTGAGATTAAGGTCTTACGAGATCGTAAGAGAAGGATGTTGAGCTTATCCCAGGCATCCTATGTGGATATTGTGATAGCCCGGTTCAGCATGCAACTCGCCAAGAAAGGCTTGCTACCTTTCAGACATGGCGATCGTCTTTCTAGTGGGCAGTGTCCTGAGACACAGCGGGATAAAGATGAGATGAGTCTTGTACCATACGCTTCAGCGGTGGGTAGCCTCATGTATGCGATGCTGTGTACCAGACCAGATATCTGTTATGTCGCTGGCATGGTAGCAAGATATCAGTCTAACCCTGGACAGGCGCATTGGACTGCGGTAAAGCACATCCACAAGTATTTGAAGAGAATTAGGAATTACTGCCTAGTTTAACAAAGTGAGGATTTTTGCCCTGTGGGTTATACAGATTCGGATTTCTAAGGGGACCAGGATGAGAAGAAATTGACCTCGGGATATGTGTTTACCTTGGGAGGTGGAGTTGTATCTTGGAGGTGCTCAAAGCAGAAATGCATTGCTGACTCCACCATGGAGGCGGAATATGTCGCCGCCTCCGAAGCCTCGAAACAGGGGTATGGCTCAGGAACTACCTTTTGGAGTTGGATGTGATTCCGAGTTTGCCAAAGAGCATCACAATTTATTGTGATAACTCTAGTGCAGTGGCGAACTCAAAGGAACCGCGGTCTCACAGGGCAAATAAACACATAGAGAAAGTACCATATCATACGAGAGTTTGTATCGAGGGGCGATGTGCTGATCAAGAAGATTGACACTAAGGACAACCTTGCTGATCCATTTATAAAGTGTTTGCCGCATAAAGTTTACGAAAGAAATATTCGTGAGATGGGTCTGAGGTGGATGCCGACCACTGACAATGGTTAACGAGATAGCAGGCTAGATAGATGCACTGTATACTCTGTAATAGCTTAGTTATGCTTTGAGTATAAGTGGGAGATTGATAGGTTTTATATACTGAAAGCATTTATTATAATGAGTATACGACGGTTTCTTTCTCCTATCTGTCAAACAAACTTACATGTATGTAACAATGGTATCCTCTTGTCTCACTGATAGGGACGATCATACGGCGTGTAGTAGATCGCAGAAGACAGTGTGATCACTTGGCGTAGTGAGACATAAATCTGATCACAGTCGAGACAGCGTATGAGGATACGTCTGTCCGGATGGCTGCGGCATTGTCGGAATAAGTAGTCTGTCTTGGTTACTTGACATGCTGGTACGCAAGGGTGGCGTATTGATAGACCGTAGTGAGATGTATTCGACTGTCTGACATCAGCGAATACAAGATCTCGTTCTTGATTGAGTCCAAACCCTAACGAAGGTTCAGGGGTTTGCAGGGATTGACTGTTGCTTTGACTTTCCATGGTGGAGAGCTTAAGTAACGTGCTCGTATATCCGCATCTTGGGTAACAGCAGTTCGTGTAGTACTGCCTGAGACTAGGTTTAGGTAACCATATCCGAGTAATAGGATGGGGACATTCCCTGAGGAGCTCAATGACATTCATCGTGCCAAAGTCCAGCAGGCTGTTTAAGTTCAGGCACGAGTGATAAGGATTGAGTGGTACTACTCAAGAATAATAAGATATTAATTAATTGTAGATAGAGCTTGCAGAAGCTCCGATTAATTAATGAATGTCCGGTAACCTTAAATATTGGGATTCTCAATAAATGCAGCTCGTTCTCATAACGTGGTACTAAAGGGGTAGGTCAGTATTAATTCTGTGGTGAAAAACAATTAATATTAATTAATTAATTGTGTCCTGGGTTGTGGACATGGGAATTAATTTATTTATTGGCCCACTTTATTATTTGCATTAGGTCCCAGGTCTGGCCCAAGTAATATATGTTGAATGGAGCCCAGTAGCCCATTAGGGATAAAACTCTAGGTCTATAAATAGACATCTCTCTCTCTGAAACCCTAGTCACCTTGATCATAATTCAAATCAATCAAAACCCTAGGGAGAGAGAGAGCTCGGCGGCACAAGCAGTAGAGGGAGGAGAAGGAATTTTCGACTCTTGCCTACTGATATAGATCTGTAAAATCCTCATCAGTAGCAGATCTGAACAGCATTGGGATACAGCCCTGAAGATCTAATCTGGAGAACATATTATCTTTCTTTCTCTTTTGTTTAATTAAATCTTTAAGTTAGAATCTATCTAATTTCTATTTCCGTAGATTTAATTAATATTGCGTAGTTGATTCAATTTTTGGAATTCAAATGCAAAAGATCGGTAAATACAGAATCTACGAAGTTCATAGGAGCATGCTAGGTTTTGTGAATTGTTGTTATTAGCAATAACCATAAATCGATCCGATTTATTTGGATTTTGTGATTCGGTTCACGTACAAATCCCTACATATTGTGTTGGTAGTTCGGCCTCCGCTATTTCCTGGGAGAACGAAGACTCTGCGTAGCTCTCTCTTGGTATTGTCCATTCTGGTGGTGGAAGTTCTAAGATCCTGGCAATGAGGGACTCAAGATAGCTTAACCTCTGCTTGAGCCGCTGCTCTATCCGTATGAGTGCGGGGTTGTTAATCTAATTTGGGGCCGTTGCTTGGTCCCCTGCGCTAGGGGGTTCGTGTTTACAGTTTGCGGGTCACTCGCTCATTGTTGGCCCCATCGGTCTAGTTGAATTCTGCTTGCAGGTTTTGAGTCACGGTCTGACGCTCCCAGCTAGCACTTCCTGGTTCTTCAACAATTGGGCGTGTGTTGATTTGATGGTGCAATCAACGATTCTTGCGATCGAGGAGTTCGTAACTCCTCATCATCTCTTCCATATGTGCTCCCATTCTCTCCATAATGCCTCTGGCAGCCTGGACCTGGCTGACCAACTAGGCTACATACGCATCCCCCATACTAAAAGGTCGCGGCGGAAGGAACGCAAGTTCGTTGAGGGGCGTGGCATTGAAATCTCTGAGGAGGTCTTCCTCCGTTCTATCGGGATTCAATGCTTGTGGAGCTTCGCGCCCGCCCAATCGCAGATGTCCCAGTCCGGTTCCCGTTGGAGCCCCTCGTCCTATGCCTGGATGAATTCCTTGACCTGCCCCCAATGGTGGAGCAGTTCTTTCAATATCGACTTCGATCACTTTGGTGTTGTTTCCGTCGTCAGCCATTTCCTGCAAAAGGGGTTAGTGCAATATTGTTCCTGGGGCCCACGGTGGGCGCCAAATTGTTGAGGGTAATTTCGTGCGAATACGGAGCCCTAGGAACTAGATATACGAATAATGCAGAAAATGACAAAATAACACTTGAGAACAATAAGTAAACAATAATAAGACAAATTGTGTTACGTTATTCAGTGGGAGCACGGAGTAGCAGCCAGAAAACCAGTCCGATGGGTAATACAAGCTTAGTTTAGAAAGATTCAAAAAGTCGACAATGTAGGTTTTAATTATCTAGGGTTAGGTGTTGAAAAAAATCAACTTACAAAGGGGTATATATAGGGGTTTAAAGTAGCTAGGGTTTCCTAGAATTCAGCATAGATCGTTGGGCAGTGAACTCCGGTTTTATCGGGGTCGTTGCATTGAGCACTACCGACTTCTTCCAAAAATATCGCGAGCTTATCCTCCCATTGCACGTCGGCTCTTTTGACTGTTTGGCGGCTACACAATAACCGCTTGAATGCCCAAGGTTGGCTCATCGAACTGCTTCGTGTTCTTAGCAGACTACTTTGATCGAACTGCTGGCACCGAACTGCTTTTGGTCGGGCTACTCCTCTTGTCGTACTGCTTTCTCCTGGGCTTTTTCATATGGGTCAACTTGTTACTTAGCCTGCAAAATCAATATTGGACTACACTTTAGGCCTCTAAGTGGGCCAATTATCATCGTACCCAAACATATATAATATTTTTTATATATAAAAATAATATATATTTTTTTTTTGTTTTTTAAAAATCTATACCTAAATTTACTAACCCTAATTCTTTCTTGTATTCTACAAAGTTCACCTACCATTCATTGCCCCCCCCCCCCCCCCATCAGCACTCACAGTCGCAGCACAACACCACTACTCCACTCGATCCTCACCCGCCTCCCAACCACCACTCGTCAGCCCCCTCCCAGCCTCTCGCGGTTTCGCTCTCAGCCCTCAAGCCTCTCGCGGGTCGTGGTCTCACTCTCATCCTCCTCGCTTGTAGTTGGTCGGCGCTCAACCTCCTTGCTTGCGGTCTCGCCTATCATCCTGCTCGGCGTCCTCTACTGCGTTGTCACTCGGCATCGGCTCTCTCATCGTCGCTGCCTATCGTCACCGGCCACAACTTGCCTTCGCCTACTACTACTTCTCTAAGGTTTGAACTTGACGATTGCTTTGCTTGAAACTGAAAATTGAATATTGTTATTGTCTGTTTGTTTTGAAACCTGAGAATTTTTGCTTCCATTACTTGAAATTGAAATCCATTACATGAAATTTTGCTTGTTGTGATACTGTCTCCATTTTGTCGCTGCTGCCTTCTGAAAAATTTGGGGATGGATATTTTGTGCTTTGCTTGCACAAGTATCTTATTAAATTAATTCAGGGGATATTCTGCTTGAAATTTTGCTTGCTGAATATTCCATGCTTTGTGGCTTTGTGCTATGTTAGATTGTTGTTTTGTAACTTCTTTTGTTTTCCATTACTTGAAATTTTTTAAATGCTTTCTGCTTCCTAAAATTTTTAAAAAACTGACAACATTGTTGTTGGTTCATACTTTGTATTTTTAAAATTGTATTAAAATTGCTTCTCATTTTTATTTTCCAGATGTCTCAACTTAATCAAGATTGTGGTGAAATTGGTGGTTCTTCTTTCACCAACCCATCAACCAACATATCAATTGATGTTTTATTTTGTTAAATGGATTGCTTATTTTCTTGGTTTTATGGATGTTGGAAAGCTCATTGATGATTTGGACTTTGTAGTTTATGTTGAATTTTTGTTTTTTAAGTATAGGTTGGATTGATGATTATTTTATGTTTAGATCTTTGTTGAATTATTCAAGATATGTGATATTATCAAGTTTAATAATTTTATAATATTTTTGTTTAAACTAAAATAACCAAATTATTAACCGAAAACCGTACAGAAAATTCAGTCCGGTTCGATTTTCTACAAAAAAAATTCAGTTATTTCAGTTCGATTATTTTATAGGCCAAAAACGACCGAAATAACCGAATGCTCACTCCTAATCTTCGTGGTACTAGTGATGTTGGATTATGCTTTGGTGGAAGTAATCTTGTTTTGCAAGGATTTATCGATGCGGATTTGACATCCAATGCTCTTGATAAAAGAAGGAGTACTACAGGTTATGTGACTACTTCATAGCTACATTGCATTCTCTCATCTCGAGTATTAAATATCTTAGTTTGATGGTGCCCCAAGCATAGCCATTATTGGTGAATTGGTAAATGTTGTGGTCTGACCCGAGCTCGGCCCAGTAAGAGGCCCATTTCGCGGCCCAATTGACTTTGGTGAAGGAACTAGCCCGCCAAATTGCAGCGGCCCAGTTCGCAAGGACCAGAGCCCGCCACCAAAGCAGTCCCACAGGCAAAAAAAGTAGTTCAATAAAGATAAAAGGTAGTCCGATTGTCGAGGAGGGGGCTCGATAAACATATAGTGAACTGCCCTAGCGGACACCCAACGGTCAAAGAGGAGCAACGGATACATAACATCTAGTTTGCGAGATTTTTGGAAGGCTCAATCGCTACGTGGCCAAACCACCCCGATTTTCCAGAACACGCCCCTCAACCGCTCGACAAAGATCGGGGGAACCCTAAACCTAGCCGATACCTATAAAAGTCACATGTATGCGCCAATTTCTGGCATCTAGCACGCACCCCACGAGATAGCTAAACTTTGTATCCTTAATAGCAGTTCAGTAGCTTGAGATCTTAATCTGTGTAATTCATAGGCGGCCATTCCACGTCGTCATCTATTGATACCGGTTCTATTTCTTAATTTAGCCCGTTGTTTACCGTATTTGTTTACCTTTCATGTCATTTCTTGCTTATCTGTCGTAAGGTTCTCGGGGCATTGTATCCATTACAATTTGACCCTCAACAATTTGGCGCCCACCGTGGGGCCTCGAAAACAAATCTGCACTAACCCTTCTTGCAGGAAATGGTCGACAACTCAAATGATGCTTGTGTGGTCGATATCGACATTAGTAGGGCCTCTCTGACGGTCGGCTGAGGTCGGGGGGCCAATCCCGGTGCAGTACACGGAACCGCAGCGGGAGAAGGATGCGGGCAGCCTGCAACGACTAGGAGCGAGGCCTCACAACAACCAAAACCGGGCGGAACAGTGAGCGATCTCCTGAGAGCCTTCAATGCGTTTCCCCTCGGTGAACTAACATTCCCACCACCTCCGCCCTCTATTCTGGAGGATCCTCACGTCTCCAGGCTAGTGACTTAGGTGCAAAGTGCTAAACGGCGATGGAGTCGATGGGCGCGCGTATGGAAGACATGGCGAGGAGCTATGAGCTCCTCGAGAGAGAGAACAGGATACTGCAGTTGTACGCCAACAACGCGCGCCCCATCGTTGTGGAACCTGGAATCTCGGAAAGAGGCCCCCAGAACGTGACCAAGAACCTAGAAGCTAAATTTAATCGGGTTGATGAAGCGAACAATGGGAGCACCCTCCAAGGCCCACCAGACCGTAGGGACCCGATCGGTCAGCAAGATCCATCCGAAATCTGAGCAATCCAGCAGATCGAACGCCATTTCGAACAATGACTCAGCTACTTCAAATCACTGCTCGCCAAGGTCCCCGGACTGCCCTCGCCGGAGAGGACAATACCGCGGGAGAGCTACGCAGAGTCACCCTTCGCCCCAGAGATCGCTGGAGCAGAACTTCCGGCCCGCTTCACTCCCCCGAGCTTTGTTCTCTATGACAGGACCTCTGACCCCGAGAACCACATAACAGTGTATAGACAGAAGATGCTGGCGCTTGTGATACCAGGCGCATAGATGGAAGCATGCATGTGTAAGAGCTTCGGCTCATGTTTGACGGGGCCCGCACTCCAGTAGTTTATAAACCTGCCTCGGAGTTCGATTTCGACGTTTTCGGAGTTGCACCAACTGTTCCTACGACAGTATTCTAGCAGCCGAAGGCTGGACAAGCACCCAGATGACCTCTATGCAGTAATCCAAAGGCCGGGTGAGCCCTTGAGGGCATACTTATCATGCTTCAACAAAGAGATGGTAGCAGTACCGAATTGTCCCAACAGCACCGTCGTACGCACCTTCACCAAGGGCCTCGATGTGGATTCAAACATATACTGCGAACTGTCCATCTACCCTTGCTAGACGATGGACGATGCACTGAACCGAGCCTAGGCGCTGATCAAGTGAGAGGAGGATGAACCGTACCACCCCGCACGCCGCAGCAGCGGAAGGCCTACTGCCCGAGAGGATGGCCGGTGTTAGCAGCGAGACAGACGTTCGCCCAGGACTCATCCCTGCAACAGGCCGCCTCAGGTCAAAAACCTCGGTCCGTATGTCCCGAAGTACACATTATCGATCAACCCTACAGATCTGGTTCAAAACGTGCTCCGCCGGATGCCCGAGAAGGTGAAGTAGCCACAGAAGATGAAGGTCGACCCATTATCACGAGACGTCCAGAGATTCTGCGAATTTCACAATGACCACGGCCACACCACTCTCGACTGCAGGGCACTGCGCCTCGAGGTGGTAGAACTACTGAACAAGGGCTTCTTAGCCGAGTACCTGTCGGACCAGGGGAAGAGAACCTCGGTGCAAGAGAAGCAGGTCAATGAAGTAAGGCCCAAAAAGAATGACGTACCCAAATCCCCGGTGCCAGTCCGAACAATCAATTACAACACCGGGGGGTCCGAGATCAGCGGTATCACTAGGTCGGCCGCGAAGAAGGCCAGGCGGCTGAACCGAGAGGAAGCCATGGCCCCACACAAGAACCCGAAACACGCACCAATCGAGTTCACCAGTGACGAGGCCCCGGGCCTGAGTCACCCCCATGATGATGCGTTAGTGATTTTGATGTTGATCTCGAATTGCCTCGTGAAGCGATCTTGGTTAATAACGGGAGCTCTACAAATATCTTGTTTCTACACACACTGAAGGAGATGAAAATTCCTGAGGACAAGATAGTCCGCACCCAAACGGCGCTGATCGGGTTCAACGATGGCATGCAGATGACGGTCGGAACCGTTGTATTGCCGAACTACTACGGAGGGGCGCACCACGATATATCCTTCATGGTGATAGACGCTCCCACCGCCTACAATGCCCTATTGGGGCGCCTCTGGCTGCACCAACTAAGAGCCGTGCCCTCAACGTTCCACTAGGTGGTGAAGTTCCCGACGCTGAGAGGAATATACACTATCCGAGGTGAGCAGAACGCGACGAATGAGTGCTATTATGCGAGTTTTAAAGCTGTGTGCATGTAGTAGCACTTTGCTAGAAGCGAGCTGCTACCCCTGCCAGGGGAATTGAGGAAACCGAAGAGGTCGAGCTCGATCCAAGCGATCCGGGAAAGAAGACGAACATTGGAATCGGACTAGATCCCGAGGTCCGCGCACAACTGGTTACATTTCTCGCAGCCGAGCGAGCTGTATTTGCTCGGTCCCATAAAGATATGGTGGGGATCAAACCAGAAGTCATGACGCACTGACTGCAGATCGATCCGAGCCATAAACCAGTGCAACATAGGAGAAGAAAGTTTCCAGCATAAAAGAATGAGGCAATCAACGAGGAGATTCAAAAGTTACTGGAAATTGGATCGGTAAGAGAGGTGAAGTACCTGACGTGGCTTGCCAATGTCGTGGTAGTAAAAAAGTAGAATGTTAAGAATCGGGTATGCGTGGACTACACCGACCTCAACAAGGCGTGTCCGAAAGATCCATACCCGCTTCCCCACATCAACTGCATCGTCAATGCAACTGCGGGGCATGACCTACTAAGTTTTATGGATGCATTCTACGGGTATAATCAGATCCTGATGCATCTCGAGGACCAAGAGAAGACTGCCTTCATGACGAGCAAAGGCATCTACCGCTACAAGGTGATGCCATTCAGACTTAAGAACGTTGGGTCGACATACCAAAGGTTGGTCAACAAAATGTTCTAGCCGCTCATAGGAAACATTATGGAAGTGCACATCGACGACATGTTGGTGAAGTTGAAGAGCTCCAGGGACCACGTGCTCCACCTGAAGCAAGCTTTCAATATATTGAACAAGTACAACATGAAGTTGAACCCCGCAAAGTGCACCTTCGGGGTCGCCTCGGGAAAATTCCTAGGGCTCATCGTCACCGGTCGGGGAATAGAGGCAGACCCTACTCAAATTAGAGCGGTCAAGAGCATCGCGCATCCACGCAGCCCGAAGGAAGTCCAGACTCTAACAGGAAGATTGGCGGCCTGATCACTGCTATTTCTAACAGATTAATTATAGAACAGTGGCAAATAAATTTGTAAACCCGAAGGCTATCGAACCCACAGGGAAGAAATAACGAAAAACCCTGAAATACTAAACCATTAGTTCTTGAAATTACTGGTTAGGAAAATCAAATAAAGGTTTTGGTATTTTAAAATCGGAATTCTTTGAAAACGTAAAATAAACAGAAAATTAAATTGCTTTTGA
>JAPKLW010008533.1:0-12879 GCA_026898455.1 Plectranthus barbatus | reverse complement strand
CGGCCTTGCTCGGCCGGTCCTGCTCTGCTCGGCCGGTCGAGCTCTCTGTCCAGCTTGGCTCGGCCTGTCCTGCTCTGCTCGGCCGGTCGACGCCTCCAAACTCCAAACACGTGCGATTTTCCTCCAAAACTCCACCAAAAATGCTCGCTTATGCCCAAAACCTATCCTACAACATTCAAAACACAAAAACACGAAAACAATACCAAAATACGACAAAAACATATGATACAGGAGTAAAATAGCCACAGACAAGCATGCGCACACATCGAAATATGGGTCATCTTATGCACGTATCAGATAGCCTGCAAAATTGGGAAGTCGTAGTACAAAAAGCTCTGTGTGATTCGGGAGCTAATGTGAATGTGATGTCTTGGACTTTGTTCAAAAAGTTGGGAATTGGAGAGCTTAAGTTAATCAAACACATGTTGCTAATGGTGAACCATTCTTTATGTTGCTCTACAGGGGTGATTGAGGATGTATATTTGGAGGTGTTGGAGTTCATGTTCCCAGTGGATTCCTTGGTGGTTGATATGAAGAATCGATGGGGCATCCAATTGACTTTGGGTATGCCATTTTTATCTACAGCGGATGCATGCCTCGATGTTCAAAAGGGTGAGATGACTCTGCATTGTGATGGAAAAGAGGAGGTGTTTTCCTTTCCACTTAAAGACCGTGACAAAGAAGAAAACAAGATGCAAACCAGGAAGGTTACCGAAAGAAGGAGCACGAGTGAGAATGGAGTTGGTGTAAAGAGATTGAGCAACTTAGTGGATACAATTTAAGAGTCATTGTTGATAGGAAATCGATTGGATGGAACTCTGAATAGGTTATATGGGGGTGATGGGGAGAAGCATGGAGTGAAGAAGCCTAGACTTCGAGAAGAAAAGGATGACGATGAAGTCATCAACAAATGCATTCTAGGTAAGGGAAATCTCCAATACCGAGGTAAGTTTCTGTCATCAAAGACTCCAGACAATGGTTAAGAATTAAAGGTATGATCGTCGAGCTACCAACGTTAACCAAAGTACTTGTTGGGAGGCAACCTAAACCTTTATTGCTTTGTTCATGTTTTTGTTACATTGATACCCAGTTAGAATTTCATGATTGTGTTGAGTAGTTAGGTAGTTTACTTTAGATTAAAGTGACATGTATGCTTTGTTGTTTCTCATGAATTTGAGTGGAATTGTGTTGATATGATTAAATCCATCTTGGGGGGTGAAATGAAGAATTGTGGTTTGTTGATGCAGGAAATGGCTAACGTGGTAGAAGCTGAGGTTGAACAAAGAGAAATTTTGCCCTAAATGATGCCATTTCATCGAAATGAAGAAGAAATCTGGGAATAGAGAGCTATTTTTCCCGAGTAGGAAAAATTTCAGCAAAAATTGTCCATTTCAGCCAAAACTGAGCAAGCACAAACTCTATTTCAGTCAATATAAAACGGGAATTCAATTTTAGAGGTTGATTTTGGCCAAAATTGGATGCATTTTGGCCAAAATCGCGCACAAATTTAAATCAATTTTAGGGATAATTTCACCCCAAATTCATTTCTACCCAAAATTTTCTCTCCAAACTCAAATTCTTGCATTCCCCACTCATTTTGTGCAAAATATTGATAAAATTTGTGTTCATGTCTTTTAGGAGATCAAGGGGAGTGCAACAAGCCACCGGACCAAGAAGGCCTTTGAATTTTCTTGATGAGGAATATGAGAGGTTTAAAGTAGTGGCGGAGAAGGAGGTGTTAGGATCTTAGTATCGATGTGAACAAACATTGGAGCCATTGGCATTGAAGGATGAGGTGTAGACTCTTTTCAAGACAGTCAAGTGGACGAGGTACCTCAAGGAGAAATGGCCTACAAATGTGAACCCTATAAGAGAGTTCATGGCATCCAGTTCAATGGCTCCACCCCTTGGTGATGATTGGCAGACGCAAATGTTTGGCATGATGCAGAGGACTACCGAGAGTGTAGAGTATGTTTCTTCATCAATGCAGGGGCTTAATATGAGGATGATAGGGATAGCCACGGATTTCACTGCTTTCCAAGCGGATTATACTATTTATATTGCTTCTTGGGCTCCACGCTTTGATGATTTTGATGGTCGACTTGGCATGGTCCAAGGGGACATACGAGAGCTTCAACAGCGATTACTAGTTCTTTACCTCCACCGCCGTGATCGATCCCCATATCCTCATCATGATTGATTGACAGTGTCCACCTGCCAGCCTTCTTTTCAAATGTAGTTCTTTCGGGCTAAGTTTGGGGGATAGCATGACTGTTGGTTGTTTCCTACTACCCTTCTCTAGTTTACTGCTTGCACGCCTTTACTCTTGGATTGTTGTTGATTTCTCCACATTTGATATGGTTGTATTAACTAGATTCTACTTAGTTTGGATCTCTTTTGTGAATGTTGTTGGATGTTTTATGTATGATGATTTGGTTTGTGGTGATGTTTGGCTGGATTTCGATGATAGGTATCTTATGTTGATCAGGTTGTTTGAGAATTGAGTTGTGAGGATATGTCTTTGGTGGATGATTCTTCTTTAATGCTCAAATCTAGTTCATGTGTTGTGATGCTTAGCAGGTACAAATAAGCCCGGGAGTGCGGTTTGATCGAGTGGGTCCTATGGGTAATACGTACTAATGTTAACTCCATGCCACGTAGATGCATTTCATTTTTAGATTATTTGTTTGTTTAGCTCGTGTGTTTGTTTGTGTTTAGTCCACCAACTTTGATTTAAGATTTAATCATGATAAAGTTATGAAGCTTGAACTTTGCTTAAGCCGGTGATAGGGCGGAATCATTGAGATTGAGGCATGTTGATATGAAACTTTTGCAGTTCTATTTTTTGTATGTTAATACTTAAGACTAGACAAAAAGCCATGATAATTGAGCCTCGATATTGTCATATATTCCTTTCAGAGCGGCATGATTGAAAGTGAAACGACTAGAACTTGCATCCGTTCTCTATCTATGTAAACATGAGCTTTTGACTAGCAGATGATATTAGGCATCATTTCCTAGATCCTACGTTGCACATTGAAGTTTAAGGTGTTTATAATTATAGTCATTTGCCTTTCGCTCCATTTTTACCCGTGATTGAGCTTATTTTGGAGATTTTGCTTGATTTATGATAAGGAATAAGTTTGGTGATGAGAGAATGGAGGGTTTATATGGATATTGTGAGTTGGGTTGGGAAGGTGTTGGAATATGTACTCCCAATGAAAGGCATGAAAGTAAAAGAAAGTAAAATGAGGAAATTAGGTGTTCAAAAGATGAAAGAAGGTGCAAATCAAGAAAAATGAGCACCTACAAAAACAAAAGAGGAATGGTGTGTTTGAGAAAGAAAAAAATACATGCAAAATGCGTGGAGAAAAAGAAAAAACAGAAAGAAAATGAGAAAATGCCTTGGGATTGTTTGAATGAGGTTCAAATGTTGGGGGTTAAGGGTGTTTGAAGGAGACTAGCCACTTGAGCCCAAAACAACCTACCAATTAGTCAACCACGTTATCACCAAGAAGAAGACCTTCTTGATTCTAGAATCTAGCTCATTGTAGTATAGTGGTGAGATAGGATGCAAGCCTATAGAAGTGGAACTTGACATCTTATGAATGTGTGGCTTGTCCCCAAACACGTGAGGGAGTGTGTTTTCTTGTTTATCCACTTTTGCTGAGAGGTTCTAGTATTTTGTATTAACATTTGCACAAATGAAGGCGATAATCTTGTTTGATTGATAAATGGCGATATTGATGTGATGAGCTTTGAGGCATTGCACTAGGTGAAATGATTGGTTTATTTTATTTTGATTGAGGACAATCAAAAGTTCAAGTTTGGAGGATTATGATATGTGTGTGAAATGTATGCATTTTGTGTGCTTGAATGTTAAATTTTTAGGTCAATTTGTATGCATTTCACACCCGTATCATAGGGTTTTTGTTAAAATTGGTGTTACTTTGGGTATGCTTGGGTTTCAAGTCTTGTAGGATGGAAAAGAGATGAAAATTTTTTTTTGCGAAGTTTTCATGCATTTTTACCTAAATGAGGGTGTCAGAGACTTGAATTTTTCCCAGAATGAGGATTGGAAGGCTAAAACAGAGATAGAGACAAATTTTGGCCAAAATCAAAGTGTTTGAGGAAGAAATACAATTTCAGAGCCAAATTTCGACCGAAATGATCAAATGTTGGCCAAAATCATCACCGGGGGAAAATTTCAAAGTCGGACAGAGCCAAAATTCGGCTGAAATCAACATGATTTTGGTTGAAATCGACCGTGAATACAGAGAACGAAGCAGAGGCTCATTTCAGGCAAAATGGACTTTTTTTTGGGAGAAATAGACTTTATTTCGGGCAAAATATTCTTGGGATTATATACTGAAAGCATATATGATTAAGTGTTTTGTACACTGGTCTTCATATATGTTGCCACAACAATACTCGCTGTCTGATAGAACAAACATACAACGAACCATAATATCCTATTATCTCGCCTATAGGGATGATCATATGGTGTGTAGGAGATCACAGAGGATCATATGAATCGTTTGACCTAGCGAGATATAAACAGTATCACAGTTGAGACGGTCCCTGGATAGGCTGTCGGTCTAAGCTGCGGCACATCGGTTCATAAGTGGGCTTATCCTAGCTACTTGATGTGTCAGTACATGGTTATGTATTGATGGGATCAACAGTGGGATGTGCCATTCTCATTGACATATGAATGAGCCAGATCCCTAACATACTTCCTATGATCTTAAACCTAACTGAAGGATAAGGGGCACACACAGATTGACCGCACTTTGATTTACCATGGTGGCGAGTCTTAAATGTACTCTTGTTGGGAAATTTGGCTAAGTTTCCTCTGCCCAGTAGCTACTTGTTTAGATTCTAGTTTGGTGTTTTGGTGGATCAAATCCTAAGTCCTACCAGCGTCAGTTGTCTCTAGATAGCTCTAGATCTCAAATGTAAAGTCCTGTTTAGGTCTTTTGAGTTGTAAGTCGCAGCTGATCAAGACTCATGCTGGCTACTGTTCACCAGCTTGAGATGTACTTACCAGTTGAGAAAAGTCTCACCAGCAAGCGACTGACAAGACTCGTGCTGACACTGTTCATCAGCATGAGAAGAGCTAATGACTGGCTACTGTTCACCAGTTGGGAAGGTTTTCATCAGCAGGGAGCTGACAAACCTTATCAGCAGAATAGGTGTTCTCACTGACACTGTTCACCAGCGGTGAAGCCACCAGTCATGGGAGATTCCAAGAGTTAACATCAGACATATTGGTAGACTTAGATTGTGCCAGCGCAAGTCACCAGCAGAGACTGCCAGCACAAGATCACCAGAATGTTCTACCAGTCGGATGTTACCAGCAGAATTCAAGATTCACTCTCCCAGAGTCTTAGAGACAAAAAGAAGATTCGTCTGAGGAATAAACTGACAAAGTATGACTTTAAGGGAGGATACCTTAAAGTCTATCAGTTCAAGACACCAGTTCCGATTCCTCGTACTGACGAATAGTGCCGTTCTGACATAAAGAGATCAATGTCAGATAAAGTGGACAAAAGCATGGCGCTTTCCGGAAATTCCTACCTGCCGCCGTCAGAAGGACATGCGAGGACAGAGACCTTTTCCGGATGAGTCCAAACGGCTAGAAGTTTGAATGGGATCCCGCGTCTATAAATACCTGGGATCCATCAACATTCAATACTCTTCTTCTCTCGCTCAACTACCGAAAGTCAGAAACTTTATTGCAAGCAAGCAACTCTTTCGAGGCCTTTCTAAAGGCTATCCGTGTGTTGATTTATTCAAACACGAGACTTCAAGCTTCCAGCTTGTAAGTTATTGATCTCTTTGGTGTTCTTTCTCTTCCGGGGAAGTTCACAGCAGCTCTTGTGCCAGCCAGCACCTGAGTTATTACGGGCTTTTTGCCGTATTGAGAAGACACGTTCTTGGGAGAACTAAACACCCACGCAGTCAGCTAAGGAGGTTGAAGTGACGTGCTCGCACTCCAACAGCTGATCAGAGTTGAAGAAGGACAAGGCCGGGAGCGGTTGATCTAGTGAACTGGTGGACGAGGCATTCACCAGCTAGAGATAGATCGTAGGACGCTTGTACCCGATTACTCTTAGTGAAATTTCCAGTGCTACGACTGGAGAGTGGACGTAGATCAGTTGATCGAACCACTATAAATCCTTTGTCTTTTATCAGCTTTCTGCATTTCATACTGATTTAAAACCCAGCACCCAAGTGCTGGTGTATATCTGAAAACTGATATAACTGTGCAAACAAGGCCTAAAATATTCTAAGTCTTGAGCTACCAGCTGACAAGCCAGTTGCCAGTCAGCTGAGTACTCAGAGTGCCAGTTGACTTACCAGCTGACAAGGTCCCAGTCAGCTGAGTAACCAGCAGAGCGCAAGAAACGAACTAACACATTTTCCGCTGCCAAGTTATACCCTGATAATCCGGGACCAACAAGTGGTATCAGAGCGGACGGTTCTTATAGACCGTTCGTATCTGAGTCGCTTAGGACCGTGATCCACGTTTCCTTGCGCTCTCTTCTTTTTGCTTGTCTGTTTGATTAGCTCAGGTACATCAAGATGAATATTCCGAAGCTACTCGACTACAAGTCTGTGAAGCATGATACATGGCGGAAGAGGACTCTTATCTCTCTAAAGAGCATTCATCCAGAGATGAAAGATGTGCTAGAGACAGGGCCGATTGAGATCACCAAGATTCAGCACCAGCTAGGAGATCGTCCAGCTGCCGTGATCCCAAAGCCCCAAGACGAATGGAATGCTGAGGACAGGAAGCGGAATCAGTTGGATTCCATTGCTCATGAACTGATCCTGGCATGTCTTCCAGAGTCATTGATGGAGGATGCACTCCAGTTCAACAATGCCAAGGGAGTATGGGATTATCTTGATAGTCTAGGTCAAGAAACTGATCAAATGAAACGCAACAAATTGCAGGTTGCGGTGGACAAGTATGAGTCCTTCCAGATGCTGCCTGGAGAAACCATCAAGGAGATGGAGGCGAGATTCAACGCCATCGTCAGCGAGCTAAAGTCCCTGGACAGGAAGTATTCAAATGAAGATCTTAATGCCAAGATCCTGTCCAAGATGCCCAAGGAGGACTGGTTCGTGAAGACCACAGCTCTGAAGGAGAAGGACCTGTCCAAGATGACTCCCAAGGAGTTATTTGCTCAGTTGCAGGCACACGAGTGGGACATCCAGCTGGTGAACAAGAATGAGGCCATCCGGAACATCGGATCCCCCAGCATCAAAGCTCAAGACGAAGCTTATTTCGTCAAGAAGGACTTCAAGTGGAAGCACAAGAAGCCCTTCCATGCTGACAGATCTGCTGCCCAGCACAACCAGCCGAAAGAGATCCCAGTCACATCGGGATCTAACTCAAAAGACGGCGAGAGCTCTATCGCAGATCTTGAGCAACAGATGAAACGACTGGCTTTCCTTCTGGAGAAAGCCAAGTCAAAGCAGGGAGTATCTCTGAGCTCAACTGACGGAAAATTCGTCAAGAGAGCTCTCCGTGCTTGCTACCAGTGCCAATCCCCTGATCATTTAAAGTTTGAATGTCCACAGGTGGACAAAAATGAGCGGGAAAGGCTAAAGAAGCTCTTTGAAGAGCGCGCCTCCAAGGCCGTTGCCAAGGCTATGCTGACCAGGACTGAGGTGCCTGACATACCCGACCATGATGATGGGGAGTATGCGTCAGACGAGGAGTCAGAAGAGGAAGCTCTACTGGCACTTATGGCAGCTTTTGGGGAGGAGTCAGCTGAAGGAAGTGCTGACAGTGAAGAGGCACTTGCAGCTGATGATCAGGTACAATCATCAGCTTCCCCAATGCATATCATGCCTTCTATTTGTTTAGACGATTCTGAGTCGCATTGCTCCGACTCAGAAGCTGTCACCATAGACATTCTTCAAAAAGAATTTTTAAAATTTTATGAAATAAAGAATGTCTTGGCTGGTGAAAATGCTTCGCTGAAAGATCAAATTTCTGTTTTGACCAAGGAGATTGAAAAATCGAGGTCAGTCAGTGAAGAGCTAGCCACTTTGAAAAAGAATCACTTTGAGTTGCTCCAAGATTTTCAAATTACAAAAACTGAGCGAGATAACTTTCACGATCTCGTTCTGGAGCAAGAAAATAGAATAAATTTTTTGAATAAAGGCTCAAAGGATTTGGAAAAGGCTCTATCTCATTGGAGAAAGCCTTCTGATAAGTCCGGGTTGGGATTTACAAAAGATTTGAGCATAAATCAGCCCGAACGAATCAGTACTGGTAAGGGTAAGGGCAAACTGGTAAATGCATCAGCACCAGCTGGTAATACCAGTCAGTCCCGTGTGGCTGATCAGCATAGGAACCATAAGTCCAGATACATAGGTGAGTCATCAAGACAAAATCCTCAACTGGCAAGATCCTCTGCTGACAGGACGCCAGCATACCCGAAGACGCAGACTAAGCCGAAATATTCTAAGGCAAGGAAGTCAGCGTCAGCTGCCAGTGGAATCCGACAGCCAGCACCAGCTGTTCAGAGATTCCACGCCCAACCTTACAAGTATGCCAGTTGCCAGCATACTTACAAGGGATCCAAATCTCAGCGGAATACTGAGAGAAGGATATTTCCCGATAGGAGGAACACCTATCGGAGGCCTGAGCCCAATCAAAATCTTTTCTCATGGGCTGGGAAGGCTAATCATCGTGGTCCACAATTCCAGAGACCACCAAGGCAACACATGCGGTCGGAAAGAAATTTCCGACACCCTCAGAGGAAGAATACTTCCAGAGGAACCGCACACACAACCACACCTTCCAAAAACAAATCCATGCATTATTTTAAAAGGAAGGGAAAGGCCACAAGTGATGTCAGCAAGGGTAACACCGAGCTGAAGATTACTCAAGTCTGGATTCCAAAAGGAATGATCCAGAGATCTAACCCTGCAGGACCCGCTGATGATCGGGGACCTAAATAATTTCATTTTCTTGCAGGAACAGGATCATGCAACACAACTTCAGAGATCGAGCGAGTGGATCATAGATAGTGGTTGCTCGGCTCATATGACTGGTGAGGAGTTCCTATTTTCTGAGCTCACCAAGGTCAGAGGACCTCCAGTTATTTTTGGTGATAACTCCAAGGGCAGAGTTATTAGCAAGGGCTGCATCGAGAAGGATGATGTCAGAATTGTGAATGTATCCCTTGTCACCAATCTGAAGCACAACCTCCTGAGCATCAGTCAGCTGTGCGACAATGGTTATACCATTGTGTTTGACAAATCAGGGTGCCAGATCAAGAATGAAGAGTCTGGCGAGACCAAGCTGAAAGGTGTCAGGAAAGGAGGTCTCTATGTTGTTGACTGGCAAAGCGGGAAGACTGATACATGCTTTGTAGCCACCAGTTCCATGGAAACTAACTGGCTGTGGCACAAAAGGTTAAGTCATCTAAATTTCAAAACTATTAATTATCTAACCAAGCATGATCTTGTAGATGGTCTTCCCAAGGGCGGGTTCAAGAAGGAAGGAATTTGCAAAGCTTGCCAGCAAGGCAAACAAACTAGGACGTCCTTCAAGAACCAGTCACCAGTCTGCCCCAGTACCAGTCAGGTACTCGAGTTGTTACACATGGACCTGTTTGGACCAGTAACACCGCAAACCATTGGAGGAAGACGATACTCGCTGGTGGTAGTCGATGACTACTCGCGCTATACCTGGGTAAAGCTTCTCAGAACCAAGGATGAGGTGAAGATCATTCTTCCAGAATTGATCATCCAAGCTCAGAAACAGAGAGAAGCTGTGGTAAAGCGAATTCGATCAGACAATGGGACTGAATTCTGCAACAGTCTGCTGATGGATTTTTGCGCGGAGGCCGGGATCAAACATGAGAGATCTACACCAAGGCAACCGCAGCAGAATGGACTGGCAGAACGTAGGAACAGGACGCTGAAAGAAGCGGTCCGGTCCATGCTGGCTGAGTCCGGCTTGGGACAGAGTTTCTGGGGAGAAGCGTTGGTGACTGCTTGCTATACTCAGAATAGAAGCGGGATCAACGACAGACTCCAGAAAACTCCCTACGAAGTGTATTTTGGTCGTAAGCCTTCTATAGCTCATCTTCGTGCATTCGGTTCACCATGTTATATCCATAATAATGGGAAGTCGAAGTTAAATGCTTTCTCGCCTAAGGCTGATGAGGGTGTGTTTGTCGGATATGTACATCCCTCTCACAAGGGCTATAGAGTATTTAACAAGACTACCCAGCTTGTGGAAATAACATGCAATGTTGTTTTTGATGAAGCTACTTTAGTGCGCAGGACCTTACGCCAACTGGCTGAAGATGTTCCTGAGGTCGAGGATGTCAGCGACCAGTTGGGCAGGAATTCTTCCGATGCTCAACCAACTGGTTCGACTAGACCTATGAATGGATCATCTTCACAACCAGTTCCCTCAAGTGCCCATCAGCAACCTGAGAGGGTCGGTGATGTAAATGACCTTGCTGAGACCTTACACTCAATCTCCCTGAGTGGATCTAGCAAAAATCAAGGGGGAATTCCGACTGGAATCTTTGAGCCAGAAGTAAACGATGAACCAGCTGGAATGGAGATACCAGCTGATACTGACAATGTTGGTGAAGGTTCGGGAAGTCAGTCAGACAGTGGAGCTGATGAAGATGTTCCGACTGGCGAAGGTCAACCACCGGTTGAAATTCCAGTTCCGACTGGTGAAGGTCAACTGCCAGTTGCAGTTCCAGCTCCGACTGGTGAAAATGTGGAAGCACCAGTTATCAGGACAGAAGAACCTATTTCACAGCCGGCACCAGCAGTCGCTGGTCCTCCCAGATGGCTGAGGGATCACCCATCTGATGCTATTCTCGGTAATCCGGAAGGTTCTGTCCAGACTCGACACGGCAGTGCGCTCCTGAGTTGCTTTATTTCTCAAATGGAACCTACTTCCATAGGAGTTGCGCTAGAATCTGCTGATTGGATTAATGCCATGCAAGAGGAGCTTGCTGAATTCACTCGCAATAATGTTTGGGACTTGGTGGAGAGACCATCACATCAGTCAGTGATTGGCACCAAGTGGGTTTTCAAGAACAAGCGAGATGAGAATGGCACCGTGGTCAGAAATAAAGCTCGTTTAGTTGCCAAAGGTTACAGGCAGTGTGAAGGGATCGATTTCGATGAGACCTTCGCACCAGTTGCCAGAATGGAGGCGATACGGCTGTTCCTTGCGTATGCAGCGTATCACGGCTTCACAGTATTCCAGATGGATGTGAAGAGCGCCTTCTTGAATGGCGAGCTAAAAGAGGAGGTTTATGTTGAGCAACCTCCAGGCTTTGAAGTTGGCACCAAGGTGTACAAGCTGAGAAAGGCCCTGTATGGATTGAAACAGGCGCCCAGGGCTTGGTACGAAACGCTGTCACAATTCCTTATCAGCAATGGATTTCGGAAAGGGAAGATTGATAGAACTCTCTTCCTTCTCAAGGATGGAGGTGACATGCTGATGGTGCAGATCTATGTTGATGACATTATATTCGGATCAAGGAATATAACTCTCTGCGAGAAATTTTCTCAACTGATGCAGACATCATTTCAGATGAGCATGATGGGCAAGTTAACATACTTTCTCGGACTCCAGGTCCAGCAGTCAGCTGATGGAATTTTTATCAGCCAGCGGAAGTATACGAAGGAGTTAATTCAGAAGTATTGCCCAGAGAAAACTAAGTCCCTCAGAATACCTATGAGCACCAGTTGTCAAATATTTCTTGATGAGCAAGGTGAATCAGTTGATCCTACCATCTACCGAGGAATCATTGGATCACTTCTCTATCTCACAGCCAGCAGACCCGACATCTCGTACTCAGTCGGAGTGTGTGCCAGATTTCAAGCCAATCCGAAAAAGTCACACATGGAAGCTGCAAAGAGGATAGTGAAATATCTGAAGGGGACTGAATCTCTTGGAATATGGTATCCCAGAAATGATGAACTTACACTCATTGGATATTCAGATTCAGATTTTGCTGGATGCCGTATAGATCGAAAGAGTACCAGTGGTACGTGTCAGTTTCTAGGACACTAGCTAATCAGTTGGTTTAGCAAGAAGCAGCACTCAGTTGCTACATCTACCACTGAAGCTGAATATGTTGCCGCTGCCAGTTGCTGTGCTCAAATTCTTTGGATCAAGCAACAACTGGAGGACTATGAAGTGGACACTGGCTGTGTTCCAATCTATTGCGACAACAACAGCGCTATGTGCATCACGAAGAATCCGGTTCACCATTCTAGAACCAAGCACATAGATATTCGACATCACTTCATACGTGATCATGTCGAGAAGAAGGATGTCAGCGTGGACTACATCAGAACCGAAGATCAATTGGCTGACATCTTCACCAAGCCACTACCAGAAGCAAGATTCAAGGAGTTGTGCATCAAACTCGGTCTTCTAGAGATTGATGCGAGCCCAAGTGTTGAGGAAGAATGAGTCCCAGCTCTCATTCTGTTCTTGGTCTTCAGGAGGATGCTGATTACGACTAAGTCCAAGCTCTTAGTTGTTTTCATTCAAGTGGTATCTCTAGCTCACTGATGATTACTACTGGCGAAACTTATCCCTTAATTGTCTAAGGAAATGAGTCCCAGCTCTCATTTCAATTTGCCAGCATAAACCATCAGTTCAAGCGAAATTGGGTCCCAGTTCCCAATTTCAAGCGATGATAAGAAGTGGATTTCTTGAAGAGAAGATGACGCGGAATAAAATTGAGTCCAAGCTCTCAATTTTCTTATCCTTCGAGTTGTCAGCAGACAACTGGCGATTTCCTACGACTGACTCGGGTCCCAGTCGTAAGTACCAGTTGTCAACTGGTAAGGAGGCCACGCTGA
>JAPKLW010008532.1:0-13245 GCA_026898455.1 Plectranthus barbatus | reverse complement strand
ATAAAAAAATACTGCATCAAGTTTTGGCGCCGTTGCCGGGGACTCAAGTTGTAGGTCGTTGTTTGATATTAGGAGATTTACGAGCTTGGTAGTCTAGATTTATTATATAGTTACTTAATTCTAGTTCTTGTTGGTGCAGGTGGTGCATGATTACAAGGGCTAAGGCAAAGAAAATACAAGAACAGGCAGCACATGTAGTAGTGAAAGAAGACATGGCCGAGGAGGATCAGAGGAATGATAGACAGCTGATCGAGAATCTGCAAAGGCAGCTGGAAGAAGTCCGAGCCCAAGTTAACAATAACGCGGAGGGAAGGGAGCGTAGAGAAGAGAGGAGAAATCCTCTTCAAAATCTGTTCCGACCTTCGAGGGGAGAATCTACTGATGGATTCAATCTGCGGACTGACGCTACTCATTTCGAGATCACACCACAGCTTGCTCAGATGGTACAGAAGAATCAATTCAGAGGGAAACCTAATGAAGATCCGAACAATCATATCACGCAGTTCCTGGAGGTGGCAGACATGATAAAGATTAACCAGGTCCCCCAGGAGCAAATCAGGATGTACTTGTTTTCCTTCTCCTTGTAGGACGAAGCTAAGTCGTGGTTGATTGGGTTGAAGAAGAATGAGATAAGAACATGGGCAGCAAGACAGAAGAGGACAGAGTTCCAGGGAAGAGGAACTTGAGAAGAGATTTGACAAGTACGAGAACATGATGGCAGAAATGCAGAATCAAATCTCCACTATTGCTAAGCATGTGAGCGGGAACCATAAGCAGGGACAGTTTCCCAGCGATACTGAGGCCAACCCAAAGAAGAATTGCAGTGCTATAACCACAAGGAGTGGTAGGGCATATGATGGGCCCAGTAACCCCACAACGGGTGAGGATAACCAAGAGCATCAGGATAAGAGTTCTGAAGAGGAGGAGGTTGAACCGGAAGTGACTCCCCAGCTAGTCAAAACACAAAAGGGGAACACTTCTGGAGAAATTGTCAAAGGGAACAACATACCATTTCCTCAAAGACTGGAGAAGAATAAGATGAACAAGCGATTAGCAAAGTTTCTTGAACATCTGAGAAAGGTGCAGATTAATCTGCCATTGCTGGAGGTTCTGCAAGATATTCCGGGGTACGCCAAATTCCTGAAGGAATCAGTATCTCAACGAAAGAAATTTGGGGAATTTGAGACTGTGAATCTGTTTGAGGAGTGCAGCGCTGTGATTCAGAAAAAGATGCCTATTAAGAGGCAAGACCCCGGGAGCTTTACTATCCCTTGTGTTATTGGTGGGTTGGAGATTGGTCATGCCTTGTGCGATTCCGGTGCGAGCATTAATCTGATGCCGCTGACCATCTTCAACAGACTGCAGATCGGAGAGATCAAACCCACCACCATTACTCTCCAAATGGCAGATCGCTCTCTTTCACAGCCAAAGGGGATAGTAGAGGATGTTCTGGTGCAAGTTAAGGAGTTCATATTCCCTGCGGACTTTGTGGTGCTAGATATGGAGGAAGACAAGAATGTGCCCTTAATTCTTGGGAGACCATTCTTACGTACTGGAGGAGCTCTGATTGATGTGAGAGATGGAGAGCTGACGTTCCGGTTCAATGATCAGAAGGTTACATTTTCTATCTCAGATACGATGAAGAAGCAAGAGGACAGGTATGATGAGTGCAACAATATTGAGGTAATATCTTTCCCCTTATCTTTTGGTTTTGAAAAGAAAGATGCTTTGGAAGAAGTTATTCATGACTCTCTGCACTCTAACCTTGATTTTGATGAGCTTTATGAGGCTTGTGATGAGTTGCTAGAGATGGTGAAAGCACTGGAAGATGCACCAGAGGTCAGGCCCAAGCAAGATGTGAAGTTTCTGGAATTGAGGACCAAGGAAGAAGAGCTAGAGGCAAAATTGAAGAAGGAACAGAGAAAGAACGAAGCCCCTGTGGTGGAGTTAAAAGAACTGCCAGATAGCCTCAAATATGTCTTCTTAGGGGAGAAGGACACCTATCCAGTGATCGTTAATTCAGCGCTATCTGACTTGGAGATTGAAAAGTTGAAGAGAGTCTTGAGGATGCATAGATCAGCGATAGGGTGGCAGATTTCCGACATAAGGGGGATCAGCCCGTCTATTGTGATGCATAAGATCATTCTGGAAGAAGGAAGCAAGCCGAAAAGACAACCTCAGAGAAGACTGAATCCGAAGATGCAAGAGGTTGTGAAAAAAGAGGTGATGAAGTTGCTGGATAACAACATCATATATGCTCTGAGTGATAGCGAGTGGGTCAGCCCAACTCACATGGTGCCGAAGAAAGGAGGATTCGAGAAAGTCATCAAGCCTGGAGGAGAAGAAGTGATCGAGAGACCGACTACAGGATGGCGTTTCTGCATTGATTACAGGGCTTTAAATAATGCAACTCGTAAGGATCATTTCCCTTTACCATTTATTGATCAAATGCTTGACCGTCTTGCAGGAAAATCTCATTATTGCTTCTTGGATGGATACTCCGGATACAACCAGATTGTGGTGGCACCTGAAGACCAACACAAGACAGCCTTCACCTGCCCCTACGGGATTTTCGCCTATAGGAGGATGCTCTTTGGGCTGTGCAATGCGCCAGCAACTTTTCAAAGGTGTATGATGTCCATATTTAATGGTTTGATTGAAAATGTTATGGAAGTTTTTATGGACGATTTCTCTGTGTTTGGCTTGTCTTTTGATGATTGTTTGGTTAACTTGAAAACTGTGTTACAAAGATGTGAGGAGACTAACCTAGTCCTAAACTGGGAAAAGTGTCATTTTATGGTTAGAGAAGGGATAGTGGTAGGGCATAAGGTCTCTAGTAGGGGAATAGAGGTTGATAAAGCTAAGATTGTAGCAATTGAACAACTTCCCTTGCCTAAGACAGTGAAAGGGGTTAGGAGTTTCTTGGGACATGTTGGGTTCTATAGGAGATTCATTCAAGATTTTTCCAAGATAACTAAACCCTTGTGTAGTTTGCTTGAGAAAGACACTGCTTTTGATTTTAGTGAGGAATGTGTGTGGGCCTTTGAGAGTTTGAAGAGTGCATTAGTGACAGCCCCTGTGTTAGTAACTCCAGATTGGGAGGAGGATTTTATTCTGATGTGTGATGCTAGTGACTCTGCTGTGGGGGTAGCTTTAGGACAGATTAGAGATAAAATTTTTAGAGTTATTGCCTATGCTAGCAAAACATTAAATCCTGCCCAATTGAATTACACTGTGACTGAGAAAGAACTACTTGTTGTTGTCTATGCTTATGATAAGTTTCGTCCTTATTTAATTGGAGCAAAATCTGTAGTTTACACTGATCATGCAGCAATTAGATATTTGTTTGCTAAAACTGATTCAAAGCCTAGGTTGCTTAGATGGATTCTACTCTTGCAAGAATTTGACATGGAGATTAGGGATAAGAAAGGTTGTGAGAATGTAATTGCAGATCATTTATCTAGGTTAGAGAATCCGGTTGAGGGTGATAATCAGGATAGTCTAATTAAGGAGGATTTTCCGGATGAACGGATTATGACTGTGACTACTGCTAGTATTCCTTGGTATGCAGATTTCTGTAATTTCTTGGTTGCAGGTGTACTACCTCCTGATGTAGAGCCCTATCAGCGGAAGAAGTTTTTGAAAGAGGCAAAGTATTACTACTGGGAAGAACCGTACCTGTTTCGCAGGTGTGCTGATGGTGTCATCTGCAGGTGTGTCCATCAAAGTGACTGGAGGAAGATTATGGAGGAATGCCATCATTCGGTAAGCGGAGGTCATTTCGGTGCAAATCGAACAGCTAGGAAGGTATTATCTTGTGGATTTTATTGGCCTTCAATTTTTAAGGATTGTATCTCTATGGTGCGAGCATGTGAGAGATGTCAGAAAATGGGGACTATAACCCGGAGGGATGAGATGCCTCAAAAGATCTTTATTGAGGTTGATATATTCGATGTGTGGGGTATAGACTTTATGAGTCCTTTTCCATCCTCTTTTGGGTTTAAATATATTCTCCTTGCTGTGGATTATGTGTCTCGATGGGTTGAGGCCATACCCACTGTTACTAATGACTCTCAAGTGGTGCTTAAGTTTCTGCAGGCATTAGTTGCTCGATTCGGTATTCCCAGAGCCTCGGTGAGTGATGGGGGCAGTCACTTCTGCAACAAACTCATGGACAAACTGCTGGCAAGATATGGGATGCGACAAAGAGTAACAACAGCCTACCACCCGCAAGCCAATGGACAAGCTGAACTAGCTAATAGAGAGATCAAGCAAGTGTTGGAGAAGACGGTGGTGAGTCGGAAGGACTGGAGTAAGCGACTCGATGAGGCCTTGTGGGCCTACCGGACAGCCTTCAAGACACCAATTGGCATGTCCCCATACCAACTGGTCTATGGCAAGTCTTGCCATCTTCCAGTTGAAGTTGAGCATAAGGCGTTCTGGGCCATCAAGACTTTAAACCTGGATTTTCTGAAAGCTCAAGGGGATCGGGTGCAGAAACTAAACGAGCTAGAAGAGTGGAGGAACGAAGCATACGAGAGCACGAAGTTGTGCAAAGAGAGAGCCAAACGGTTTCATGACCGTCAGATTCGAGTGAAGAAATTTTACAAAGGTGATTTGGTTCTTTATTTTAATTCCCGTTTGAAATTATTTCCGGGTAAATTCCGTTCTCGTTGGACAGGACCATACAAGGTGCAAGAGGTGTTCGAGAATGGGACTCTGGACTTGGAGACTGAGGATGGCCACCACTTCAAGGTAAACGGGCACCAAGTTAAACGATTTCACACCTCCGAGCAACCTCGGACTGTGAATGAAATTTCGCTTGCATGACGGTAAGTAGGTGAGTTCGTCGAGCTTCCGACGTTAACTGCAGCGCTTCTTGGGAGGCAACCCAAGTTCGATTTAATTATCTTATTTTGTTAATTGATTAGCATACATTTGTTTTGATATTGTTTTGCATGGTATAAAGTTTGGGGGAACTCGATGTTACTAATGATTGTTGGAAGTTGATTGGAGTGTTGCAGGAACGAGAATACTTCATTTTGGGGAAAAAATACGCGTAGGGCCGTGCCAAATCCCGCGCGGGACCTCATTGTCCCGTTCGGGATGAAAGAAATACAAAAATCAAGGAAAGGCCGAATGAAATCCCGAGCGGGATCACATCGTTCCGTTCGGGACGCGTAACATGGTGAGAATTTTGACGTAACCCGAGCGGGAGAGGCTCGGAATGGAATTTTTGAACAAAAGTGGGAATCACCGTAGCAAATCCCGAACGGGATCCCTGCGTCCTGTTCGGGACCGGTCTAATTTCACCAGGGAACCGGGCCGGTCGAACCATCCTGAACGGGATAGGGTTGTCCCGTTTGGGACCTATCGCGCGTATATATATTTGTGCCGCGCGGAATCAGACAGTTTTGCCCTCTTTCTCTCTTCTCGAACTAGAATATGGCACCCCGATGCCCCGCTAATTTCACCGATGAGGAGTACAAGACGCTCAAAGCCTTGAGCAAGTGTGTAGTACAGGGCTCAAAGTACCCCTGCCCGACGACTATGGCTGCTTTGGGCATCAAAGATGATGTCGTGACTCTATTGAAGAATATTGGCTGGGAAGCCCTACTCAACCAAAGGTGGCCAGCATTCGAAGAGCAAACAAGAGAGTTTTTGGCTTCCGTGTCTGTGCGGAAGAGCATCGGCAGTTTGCCCAGCCACCTCACTTTCAAAATGGAGGGCAGGAGTTACACCTTGGCGCGCAAGGATTTGGATGCCATTTATGGGTGCGATGAGGAGGCGAATTATATCCCCGAGGAGGGCTTCCATGCCAAGGAATTCTGGCAACTGATTTCCGGCGAGACCGTTTTGGGCACTCTACGGATGAAGTTGGCTAAGGGCCCTCTCATCAGGAGCCCTATCCTGCGCTACATACACAAGAGCGTAGCCACCTCCATCGCCGGCCGCCATGAGAGCAATAATGTTATTATGTCGGAGCTCTTCCTGCTCCATTTTCTACTGGCGGGAGCACCCTTCTCCATGGCTGCTGTGGCCATGGACAACTGGAGCCGACCCCCCACACGCACCAACATCTATTGTGGGGGCCTGATCACGCCGATCCTCGACCACTTCCAGATCCCGAGGAGAGGGACAGAGGTGCCACCGTCTGTGGTGGACCTCCCAACACTTACGGCGGCAAAGCACATATCCGTCATCCAGCCGAATACCGTTTTGTATAAGGTGGTGGGCGACGCTTGGTTGAGGCTGCCCAATACTGCTGCTACAACCATTACTGCTCCTGATTCCGAGGCAAACATACTGCTAGACTCGCCCGCGCACAGAGCCTTGTGGCTCAGAAAAGGCAGGGATGGGACTTATGGGAGCCACGCAAACACTATCCCTGTCCAAGAGGGGAATGAGGAGGACTCTGATGATGAGGAGGAGCCCCAGTGGGAGCAAGGGGCCGGGACGTCCTCAGCCAGAGGCCGTCGCGCGTGGCAGACCGAGATGCTGGAGACGATGCAGGGCATGTCGTCCTCGATGGCTGGACTGGATTTGAGGATGGCAGGATTGAGCACGGAGGTGACAGGATTGAGGGCCGACATGGGAGCTCAGCGGACATGGATGGAGCAACAGTTCACTGGAGTGAACACCAGATTGTCGGGTGTCGAGACTGAGCTAAACGACTTGATTGCTCAGTTCCCTGCTTACTATAAGAGGCGCAGGAGGAATGAAGATGCTCCCGGAGGTTCTCAGCAGTGATTGCCGCCCTTTTCGTCTTTTCAAACTTAGTTTCTTCGAACTAAGTTTGGGGGGTTGGACGGACGGACGCCGGTTTCCCCTCTTATCCCTATCCTTTATTTGTTATGTTTTGTCGAACTGTTTTACTTGCTTTTGAACTATTTTACTTGCTTTCTTAGTTGTACGGAGTTTAGTTAGGAGTTAATGGATGGAGTAGTTCGATATGGTTGTAAAATGATTAATCTTTGTCTGATGAAGATTATGATATTTGGAAACTCCTGGATTTGGTGTTGTTATTGTGATGTTACAGGTGGATTGAGCGACTACAAGCGAAACCATGCCGAAATTTTTGTGTTTTCTACCTGGTAACTGTTGAAGAAGGGTACACTCATTCTGATCTAACTCTCACATCCTATATGAATTGAAAGATTGGGTTTGAAATTGAAATGCTTAAATGAGGTGTTCTTAATTGTGCTAACTTTGACTTGAGATTGAATTCATGACGAGGCATGAACCTGATTTGAATCGTTTGAGCTTATGATAGAGCGGAATAACTTGAAATTGATGCATGCTTTAGGTTGAACAAATTTGGCATTTGATATCATGTTATATTAATGCTTAGAACTCGAAACTTTTAACTTGTGAGATTTGAGCCTGATGAGTACATTCTATCTCATTTTTGATTGTTTGAGAGAGGCGAGGCACAAGTGGAATAAGTAGAGTCTGTCGATGCCACTTAGTTTAATATGTACATTGAACTAGAAAATGATTTTAGGCCATTCCTTCTTAGTACCTACCTTTGATATTGTTGGAGAATAAGGTGGAGATATGATTATCCTAGCCATTGTTTCGGAGCCACTTTGAGCCTTGAATTCTTTCATGTTGTGCTTAGGAACAAGTTGTGGGTTGGGAAAAGATGAGATAAGAAGAAGTGAGTGTTTTGTGTTTGAATTGAAAGAAATTGTGTGGGAAGGAAAAAGAAAATGAGGAAAAGAAAAGAAGAAAGAAATAGAAAGAAAAAGGATGGAAAAAAAAAGAAAAAAAAAAAGGGAAAAAAATGAATAATATGGGAAGTTGAATGCATATTTAGTGATAAAAATGAGAACTCATCAGATTGTGGAATAGAAGTATGCACTTAGATATTGCGGGGTTGATTGGTTGAATGTTGAGAAGAGGGTTGAATGAATGAGCCACTTTTGCCTAAAGCACCCTACCTGTTAGTCAGCCACGTTACAACCTGATAAAGTCCTATTAGATTCTAGAACAATGTACTAATGTGAACAAAGGTGGCAGAGATGAACGATATGAATGAAACTTGTGCACTTGTGTTGAGTGAAAGAAAGAAATTAACCCTATACAGTTGAGCGTGAGTGTTACTCCTTATATGACCACATGCCGGTAAGGTTGAGTTCTTCGCATTAATCTAAACATGGTAGATAATGAAAACTTTGTGAGATTGAAGTATGCATTGATAAATAGTGGTGAGCTGTGAAGCATTGCACCAAGCAAATGAAAATCTAGTTTTTGTTTTTGATTGAGGACAATCAAAGGTTCAAGTTTGGGGGGTTTGATATGTGCGTAATTTGCATGATTTTTGGGGTTTGAATTGAATGAATTCATGAGGATTAAGTGCACAAATCACACACATATCTCTTCTTTTCATTGATTTTCCTTCACTTGGTGTTCGTGAGTTGTTCTGAGTGTGCAGGGCATGAAAAAAGGTTAGAAATTCGAGTTTTGAAGCTAAATTGAAGCTTGGGCCGAAGCAAATTCTGTTCCGGATGCATGTGTCCCGTTAGGGACAGGAAAAGCAAGAAATTAACGAAAATTCGAAGTCGGTCCCGTTCGGGACCGAGGCTCGGGACAAGATCATTGCTTACGGGATACGTCATTTTGGCGTGTTTTGATGAGAGAAAAAACGAGAAGCCGTAGCCGGTCCCGCTCAGGATGGCCACGTCCCGTTTGGGACCAGTCGGGATTTTTGAGCGATTAGTTTCTTTCATTCCGCTCGGGATGGAATTTTGCAAAGGAGGATCCCGTTCGGGATCAAAAGGCCTGAAGTTGCGGGCTACTCGACTATAAAAGGCCAAGGGATATTACAAAGTAGGGGTTCGACTTTTGCAAACCCTAGAGAGACTAAGGCACGAGTTAGCAGCGATTTTCACTTCCCAAAGCTGGAAATTGAAGGTGGAAGGAAGGATTCGAAGCTAGATTGAAGATTCATCATTAAAATCCTAAGCTTTCTTGTTCTCCTTTCTCTTCTATGTTCTACTTTGGGGTTTTGATAGTTTTCATTGTATTCATGAGTGGCTAAACTCATAGTTGAGGATTTGGATGTGATTGGGACGATTTGAATATTGTTTGGATTTGAATTATTGAAGTTTTCAAGGTTTTGATTATTATTGTGGATTTACTTTGTGTTCCTTTCATGATTGATCACCATGTGTTGGAAAGTATGCCTCAATGAACTAACTTGATAGGTTTGTGAATTAGAGGGGATTGCAATAATAATTGGGTATTGTTTCACTTAGAAGATAGGTGAATTGGTATCTAGGTCATTGTGTTCTTGAGCTTTTGGGAGTTAATTGAAATCAACATACCTAGACTTAGGTTGAGATTGAAATTAATCGACTGTTATTGCACCGGTATTAAGGGTTGTAACTAGAATTCGATGAACCGACCCATTCTATCTATTGGAATTGGTTAGTAAAGTTGACAAATCCAAACATATTCATATTCCACCCCAATCCATCCTATATTCCTCAACCGTTCTCTTTTGGATCTTATTTAGTTGAATTGAATTTTACTTAATTGCTTTTAATTGAAATTGAATGCTAGATAGTTTAGAGTTTGATATTCAAAGTTATTTTATCGCGTCTAGATATTGAGTTCCAAAATCAGTCCCTTTTACTTAAACAACGGGCGAATTGAGTCTTCGTGTTTGATAATTTTTACTTGATAAAAAAATACTGCATCATTAATGAGCTTGGAATGTCACAGCAGACAATCACTATCTTATGTGATAGCCAAAGTGCCTAACACTTGGCGAAACACCCTGTCTTTCACAGTAAATCTAAACATATTGATGTTCATTTTCATGTTGTCAGGGATATTGTTGAAAAAGGGTTGGATAAGTTTGGATAAGTTCCACACTTCTGAAAATGCAGCAGATGCTCTAATGAAGCCAATTCCATCGGTCAAGTTCCAGCATTATTTTAGTTGGTTTGAGTTGATCCTATGGGATAGGTGTGAGTCCTGTAGTGGGACTAAGAGGCAGGAAGTGGAGTGGTTTGGTAGAAGATGCAGTCAGGAAGAAGATTTTGTTGTGTATGGTTGGATGAGTTGGTATGATTCATGCATACGTGAGCAAACAATAGGGTTTGCTGGTTTGGGAGCTAGTTCAATCGACTAAGGAGAAGTTGTTAAAAAAAACTATACGAAACATGTTTTTCTTATAAGAGGAGAAAGGAGGAGACACGTGGAGTATAATGGTTGGGCGAGAGTTGAGGGATGTTAGTTAGTTATAACAACAACTCGTTTTTCATCTCTTTCACGAGTCGATGTCTACGTATGAGTGAGATCTAATTCCGCTGAATTAGTGAGAGAAAACTTGAGAGCATCCATTGTAGTTGTAATCATTCTCTTCCTGAAGCATCTAATAATATACTCAAGTCTTTGGACGTAGCCGGATCTCCGGTGAACCACTTAATTTGTGTTTCCTGTGTTCGTGAGTTTTCTGCAATTATTCTTGGTTCCTTGATCATTTGTCGTGTGAATCATAACATAGGGTTCTATCTCTTTCTCTCATCACTACACTTCCCCACCGTTGGAGTTCAATTAAAGCCGCTGGCCGCTTTTTACATCACTCCTCTCCACATCTGAATTTTGTACTTCTCTTTTCATTAAAATTATTACATTATTTTTCAGAATTTTTTTTAAGATTATCTTTTTACATCAATATGACTTTATAATTTATAATAAAGTCCAGAGCCCATATGTTTATTCTATTCCAGCCCAAGACGATTTCAAACTCTCTACTTGAAGGCAAATATAATCAATCTCTGAAGATCTTGTTAAAATTGAGTTTCCTGATAAATTTACTGTCGATTTCGAGCAACATATTCGTCTCTCAGGCCGTCGACTGTAGATTTCAGAATCCCAGATCTTATTGTTAATTTGGTTTTATCTCTCTCTCTTCCATCATATTTGAACTCGTGGTTTTTGGTGTGCAGAGCAGAGGTAATAAAACTTTGATTTCCACTCTGAATAAAGAATTAAGGAAATGGACCCGGATTCTGTGAAATCGACTCTTACTACACTGGCTTACGGCAATGTACTCGCTGCTGCAGCCCGCGATTATCAAAAGGTCCCTTTTTTATTTTGTTTAGGTTTTTTCCCCTGATTTTAGTATGATGAATTTCATGCCTTATATTCCTATTTCATTAACAATTTTACTAGAATAGATGAATTGGAACCGAGTGATGCTGGAGAGTTCTTACCGAAGCCTGATTTGGTTTTTATATTGAGAAGTTGCGTGTAGAAATTGAAACCTGAAGATGAATATGCTAATTTCTGATTAGATGACTATCTTCCACCTCAGTAGAGTAACAGGAGTTAGAATTAGGGTTTTGCTTTGTACATGGAAGTTGGTATCCTCTCTGTCTTATGGGAAGTGGTGGAAATGGAATATAATTCAATAGCTTGATTCGAGCTAGATCTGACCCAAGCTTTGTAGTGATTGAAGAATCAAGTTTTGGAAATGAAGCATGTTTTTTACAGAAAAAAGATTTTGCAAGCGTTTGGCCCTTGGAAGTTTTGAAATAGGCTCTAGGCTTTTGCTTCTGAATGAGATCCAACTGTGAGCTGGATTGGTGGATGGTTATTTGGATTAAAAATTTATGTGAATAAATAGCTGCAAGTGGATGATATTAGGTGCAGACTGTGAATCTGAACTCATGTAAATTTTACAGGAATTGCTGGCTCAAAATAAAGCTAATGCATCCACCTCTGTTAATGACGAAGTAGATCTGGATGAGCTTATGGACGTAAGTGAGCATTGCATTTTCATTTGATTGCTTTACTCTTGTCTCTAAAAATCTTTTCTTTTTGCCATGTGTCTGCTACTCCCAGGACCCTGAGCTGGAAAAACTGCATGCTGACCGAATTGCGGCTCTTAAGGTTTGTAACTTGGTTTTCAAATGTGCTAAGATTTGCATTGTTCAAATAGGTTTTTCATTAGCTTTCCTTTACAGAAAGATGCAGAGAAGCGGCAAGAATTGAAAATGCAAGGTCATGGGGAGTACAGGGAGGTTACCGAAGCAGACTTTTTGGGTGAAGTCACTGGCAGTGAAAAAGTGATTTGTCATTTCTACCACAGAGAGTTCTATCGTTGCAAGTACGATTTGCCATCTCATTTGCTATTTATGCAATAAGTGTTAAATTCATTTTATGTTTAATTGAGCATGAGATGTTAAGTAGTAGTAAGTGTAGAATTAGTACGTACATTATAATAATAAAGATTGGATGGAAAATGTGAATTAAAACAAGGATGTGCTGAGCCTCTGGCCTCAGAAAATATTTGCACTTTTGAGGGGTCTTCTCATGAGTATCCTAAACCGTATGTGTTCTTCCTTCACCAAATATTATGTAGGATTATGGATAAACATTTGAAGTCCCTTGCTCCTCGACACTTTACTACCAAATTCATCAAATTGGATGCTGAGGTCAGTCAGTGTAGTTGTGTGTGTTTCATATGCATATCCTATTCAGACTTATCTAAACTACAAGAAGCTAAGATATATGGTCAATAACCCTGTTTCGCAGAATGCTCCTTTCTTTGTTACTAAGCTTGGAATCAAGACATTGCCGTGTGTCATACTATTCAGGTTGTTATTTCTTACTTTCCTGTTATGCATTTATCTTATCAGTGAATGAGGTAAGTGTCAAGAATGGCACAGAATTGCACATTAACCCCTTGTGAGTTATATCTATTTCTTAGTTACCAGCAACGTATTCGTGAGACGGGTTGAGAACAATTAATGGTGACAGTAGTAGATATTCGTTGGTGGTATTATAACAGAAACTGAACTAAGTATATTTATCCAGGAAAGGAGTAGCAACGGATAGGCTGGTCGGGTTTCATGACTTGGGTGGCAAAGATGATTTTACCACGAGGACGCTCGAGCTTTTCCTGTTGAAAAAAGGTAAATGTTGTTCTTCAGCATGCTCTAGAGCCGTAGCTTGCAGGTTCTAAAACCTCAGTTTCAGGGATGATTGAGGAGAAAAAGCGAGACGAAGAGGATGATGATTGTCTTGAAGGGCAACGCAGGTCAGTGAGATCATCGGCAAATCCTGATTCTGACTCAGATTGAGAGGACTGCGGAGCAATTGGCTTAGATTGCTACAGAAACTCAGTATCTTCTTTTTTTTTTTTTGGAACTGTTAAATTGTACCAAAACTTACATGGGTGTGACTGTTGGTGTATTTGTTAGTTGGTTTTGCACTTGTGCTGCTTAT
>JAPKLW010008531.1:0-13245 GCA_026898455.1 Plectranthus barbatus | reverse complement strand
GGGTCTATTTCAAGAAGACGAAACTATATGGACAACTGATCTATATATAATGTGGATAGCACATGGAATGATTTTACATGAGAATCGAGAAGATGAGTCTTTGGTGGACATTGCAGAGCTCTACTTAAGTGAGTTGGCATCCAGGTCCATTGTTGAAGTTGAAGTTCTTAATGTGGGTTCCATGACGGGAAGAAAATATCTATGGTGCAAACTTCATGATGCAGTGAGAGAGATGTGTTTGAGTACTGTGAAAATAGAAGGCTTCGGTTTGCAATCTTTGGACTATCGAGATGGAAAGCTAATGCATGGCTCTTTTTCCAGTGTAAGAACACGCCATTTGGCTATTAACTTCGAAGGAGAAAATGAAGAACAAGCAAACGGTGGTGAGTTTGCAACCAGTGCTGATGAAGATACTTGCAAATCTGTTCGATCTCTCATACTACGCAATGGTAGTGTGAAGAAAATTGAGTTTCAAGACATTGGAATTGATCTTCAAGCATTCAAACTGCTCCGAGTGTTGTATTTTCTTAGATTAAGATTTAAAGGAAGAAAGCTGTTGAGAGGGATTGGAAACTTGATTCACCTTCGATATTTATGTTTTGATGTATGTGAATTGGATGAGCTACCATCAAGCATAAGAAAGTTGTCACACTTACAGACCCTTGATTTAGCAACATCACGGGATGTTAGAGTTCCAAATGTCTTGAACAAGCTGCTCAGGTTAAATCGCTTGATGCTCCCTACATACTCGGATGATAGAGTGGGAGACTATACATTGAAACTTGATGAAGGACTAGATGAACTGGAGACTCTGACTGGGTTTGACAGCTCAGTGCATCAACTAAAATCTATTACCAGACTCAAGAATCTTCAAACATTAGAAGCTACAGTGCACGACAATGAAAGCTTATCAGAAGTGATTGATTCGGTTACAAGAGAATGGAAGAGGTTAAAGTCTTGTTCAGTTGTTGTGGACAAAGGTTGTGACACTACATCAACAGAAGAAGGATTGATGGTATTCAAGATAATGCTGGCTTGTCCCAATCTTGTTCAGTTGTTGATTAGAGTTAAAATTGGGAAGCGACTAGAGGAGTGCAGAAGCTTTGTAAGTAGCTCAACAATTGTAAGCTTGGTCTTGCAATTTTGTAATATTGAGGATGATCCAATGGATGTACTGGGAAAGCTTCCTGTGTTGAGAAATCTGTATTTATGGTTTAAATCCTATGTTGGGGAGGAGATGAGGTGTCCTGCATTCAGTTTTCCCCGCCTGAAGGAGCTTCAACTAGACGGATTACCAAAGTTGAGGGAGTGGAGAGTAGAGGAAGGAGCCATGCCCCTTCTTTCGGAAATTGAAATCAGTAAGTGTCCTGATTTGATGATGCTTCCAGATGGACTGAGATTCATTCTCAGCATTCAAAAACTCACAATCACAGAAATGCCAAGCTTGGGAAAACGGGTTTTAACATCAGATGAGGATGGTTGTGAAGGAGTTGGAGAAGATTCTTACAAAGTCCAGCATGTGCCTTCTATTATCATCAACAATTTCACAACTTAAGTTTTTATTTCTAATTTCAAAACTTGTAAGTTAAATCTGTCATGTCTTGTCTTCTATTCACATAATCAAACTAGTGAGCTTGCCAATCGATGTATTTATAAGCACATAACTTCTTACCAATATTGAATGATATAATCACATATATATATATATATAGCACAGTCTGTGTGAAGTGTAAGTGCATATGGATGGTTTAAGTTGGCAAAGAATGCTGAATTTACAATTGGAGAATCTAGCCTTTGGAAGTTGTTATTTATCTGTGAATAGCTTCAGATTGATTCTCTTTTTAATTTTTAGTTTCAGAGTTTCCACACACTTATTATAAATAGAACACCATTCTCTCAATAATGATTTCTGCAGCAACTCCATGGACGTCACACGCAATCGAGCCATGTAAATCCTAGAGTATTTTTCACTCTTGCATACGATCGTTCTTAACAAATTGGCGGCGCCGCCATGTGAAGTTTGTTGTAGCCAGTCAATCTACATCTTTTCTAGTTCAAGATTGCTGAGCACTTTTAGTTGAACAAAGTGAACATCAGATTAGAATATTGAGAGGAATCTCTGATTGTGCATTGAGAAACAAAGTATTATATATTACTCCCTCCGTCCCACTCCAATTGTCCCTCTTTCCTTTTTCGTCCGTCCCACTTCAATTGTCCCCTTACTTAAAATGGAAATTAATACACACTCACTAATAAAATATTAATTTCATCTATCTCTACCGCATTGGTTATTGTGCCGAATCCCATGGGGACAATTCCCATGGGACGGAGGGAGTATGAGAGAAACAGATCGAAATGTCAACTGCAAGACTGCAAAATTTGGCATTGAGAAGTTTACTGGCAAGAGTGATTTTAGGCTGTGGAGGAGTAAGATGAAAGTTATGTTAGTCAAGGTTGTAAAACTCGCTATGCATTAGCCGGGGCCTAATTGGTATAATTAATGGGTAAGTGATCAGTAAAAATATAAAAATCACCGCCTAGGCCGACTATGGTAATCTGAGAGACGCCAAAGAGATCGAAGACGACCACTTTCGATGAAGAGGTGCAGAAACAAACTGGTGTTACACATCTGGTTTATTTGCTAAGAGAAGATCCATGGCGAAGAACAATTCCAAGAAACAGTCTGCTGTTCACAGTTTAAAGCAATGGCCGGTTTGATGAGAGACTTGAGTGTTTAATTACCGGAAACAAGGCCATTTGATGAAGGATTGTTTTGCATGGAAAATAACACAATGAAATTGTGGAAGTCTTAAATGTGACTGAGATGGCGACACATGAAAGCCTCTCAATGCATGGATGCCGCGAACATCTTCTCAGTGGCAGATGCAGGATCTTATCATCGTGGGCTCCACTGCATTATACTATCAATATCATATAAAAATTTTAAATTAAAATTAATAATATAATTTATTTAAAATAAAAAAATTTATACTAAGAGTAATGTATTGAGCATTTTAATTTAATTAAAGTTGGGCTATATATATATTTTTTTAGTAAAGTTGGGACAACACTTTAATTTTGTAAAAAATGGGCCTTATCTAATTGAAACATCTATTTTATCTATATATATGGGCCAAGATTTGGTATTTCGGTATTTGTTTTGAGACAGTGGGGTCGACAGTTTTAAACATAACGGCTGCTGCTAAATCTCCAATCCATGCTACATACATGTGTATGTATAAAAAAAATTGAACAACTTTGTGGGATTGGGCGCTCCAGCCCTGAGGGTAGCGCCACCCTTGTATCTTCTGTTTGTAGAGCGTTATGTGATTTTGGGATCGCTCATCCCATCATATAGGACAAAGGTTGGTTGTGCGAACTGTGCTGACATTTTCGTCTCTACGATCTCCGGAGAGAAGGGAGACTCAACATAAGCTGCCTTTGGGAATGGCCTTCTCGGAAGCAGGCATGTCGGGGACACGAGCTAGTAGGGAGTCGTACTGCCCCATCTTTGGCTCGAGCTTGTTCTCCATAGAGTTCGACTATCAAAAAGCGAAGCCCACGCACAATCAAATTTATGATTCCATTAAGAATCAATGAAATAATACTTTATCTCCAAGCGATGGTTATTCATTACATGGATAGATTTACTTCTTGCGGTGATTGTTCAAAACAACAAAATAATTAATATATAGTGCCCATTTTTTCAATTGAATATCAGATATTCAATTTTCACAAGATAATTGTTCAAAGCAATCGTGCAACTTTAACTTTAATAATCATTAAATTTAATTAACATACAAATTAATTATAACGCGTTAGTAGAATGCAAGCTATTTTGATTTATCATGCAGCGCAAATCCACTACTAAAGGTATCTATGTATTGAATCAATGAGGAATTCTAGAAAAATATTATTGTGGCAGCGTACACCTCATGTTTTGTGTATTCATTTATTTTTAAATAGTAATGTATTTATTTAAAATTACATGCCCAAATGTTCACGGAAGCTCGAACCCATTACTCTTGGTTACACGCAATATATTTTAACCATTGCACATAAGTAGTTTTATGTATTTGATATGAACTCTTCTAGGAAAAAAATTCTCTCCGAATAAGTAAATTTATTAATCAAATTAATATATCTAGTTAATACAAGATTTGAGTTCATATCTTTCAAAAGGTCTACTTTGAACTTCCATTTCAAAGTATTTTTGCATACGTGTACCTTAATACACATGGATCTTGAACTCATGAGTTTTACATTCAATTAAATCACATAAATTTACTAACCTTGATATGCCATTAGTGTTTCATCAGAAGAAATACAGTTTCTCCCTCCTGACCCTTCCTTTCTGTAGAGAAAATTATCTCTTATTTCACTCAATGAAATATGATTACAGAGGATGTATATATAGGAGAGAAAACGTATCTAAACTAAGAATTTAAAAGATACACAAATCTATATACAAAGATATACAAAAGATACATAATATCTTAACACCCCCCCGCAAGCGAAGACGAAGATAGTCGAAGCTTGGATCGAAAATCTTCAAACAGTGCTCGTGATAAGCTCTTTGTAAATATGTCATCGATTTGATCTTCGGACGGGACAAATCGTGTGATAAGCTGTTTTGAATCAACCAATTCTCGAACAAAATGATAGTCTATATCAATGTGCTTAGACCGTTTGTGAGAAACATGATTCTGAGTGAGAAACAATGCGCTGGAATAGTCATAATAGACAACTGGGGGCGAGGGAATGTCAACATGAAGATCTCGTAAAACATTCGAGATCCAGCGAATTTTGGAAGCCGTATTCGCTATTGCACGATACTCCGATTCACAACTGGACCGAGAAACAGTAGGTTCCTTCTTTGCACTCCAAGATATAAGGTTTGGTCCCAAGTAAATAGAGTAACCAAAGGTGGATCGTCGAGTATCAGTGCATCGAGCCCAGTCGGCATCAGAATAGCCAACGAGAGATGGTGAGCCGCGAGTGAAGGAAATCCTAAAGTCGACGGTGCCCTTAATGTAGCGCAGCATCCGTTTGACCGCAGCAAAATGTTCGACGGTCGGTTGTTGCTGAAACTGGCTGAGGGTGTTCACCGAATATGCCAGGTCAGGACGAGTGATGGTGAGATACTGGAGGGCACCTACAAGAGATCGATAAAGGGTAGGATCTTCAAACGGAGGACCATCCTTGGAGAAAGTCACGCCTGGAGCAAGAGGAGTTGGAGCGGGTTTCGTGTGTAGCATGTCCGAACGCTTTAATATATCAATAGCATACTTAGTCTGACAAAGAAATAGCATATCCGAGGGATAGTAGGCTTCCAACCCAAGAAAGTAACCAAGTCGACCCAAATTTTTTGTAGAAAATTCGGAGTCGAGGCGTGTCATGAGCTGAGATAGAGCAGACGGAGTATTTCCTGTGATAATAATGTCGTCCACATATACCAGAAGATAAATGATGACCGAGTCTTTGTAGAAAATAAATAGAGACGTATCGGAGGAGCTGCAACAAAAACCAAGAGTAATAAGGAAGCTGCGAAACCGTTGATACCAGGCGAGGGGCGCCTGGCGAAGGCCTTAAAGCGCTTTCTGCAGGCGACACACATAAGATGGACACGAAGTATCAATAAAACCCGGAGGCTGTGCCATGTATACAGGAGTTGATAGAGTGCCATTTAAGAAAGCATTCTTCACGTCCAACTGATGAAGAGACCAAGAATTCATAACTGCAATAGATAAGTCAATACAGATAGTAGTAGCCTTCACAACAGGACTAAAAGTGTGAGTGAAGTCAAAACCAGGAACTTGACTAAAACCCTGAGCAACTAAACGAGCTTTGTAACGGTCAATTGAACCATCAGCAAGAAGTTTAGTACGGAATACCCATTTAGAACCGACAATATTTGTGTTTGGCGGTTTCGGAACCAATGTCCACGTCTTATTTGTATGAAGAGCCTGCATTTCCTCACGCATTGCCTGTACCCATTCAGGAACCTTTAAAGCAGACTTAATTCCTCTTGGTTCCGGAAGAACTGTAGAAGCTGCAAAAATAGATATGGTATTAATATCAACCGGGTACTTAGGTTTAAAAATACCAGACTGTGAGCGAGTTCGCATTTGATGGGTGCGAGGGGCCGGAGGCGTGTCTGGCGCCGGCATTTGAGGCGGAGGATCGGCAATTGGCGGCACAACTTCAGGAGGAGGAACGGGAGCTAGAGGAGTAGCTTTTTCTAGCGGACAAATTTGACATGGAGTAGGAGCTAAAATAGGCGACGAGGAGGGAGATTTTGGGGTAGGGAGTGGTGTGGAATTTTCGAAATATTTGGAAAGAGCTAGTCTAGAGAATGGAGTCTCGATGCTAGCTTTGACAAACGAGAAGTAGGACTCATCAAAAATGGCATGTCGGGTAATATATGTACGAGAGGTAGACACAGAGAGGCAGCGGAAACCTTTATGAGTGGGATTGTAGCCGAGAAAAACACATGGCAGACTACGAGGCTGAAATTTAATTTTATTCTAGTCACGAAGACATGGATAGACTCTACATCCACAGGGATGGAACGACTCATAGGATGGTTTGTGACCATAAAGAATCTGAAATGGTGACCTATGATCTAGGTTTTCAGCAGGGAGATGGTTTATTGTATAAATGGCTGTACTGAAAGCATCAACCCAAAAGGTGAGAGGTACGGACGAGTGAAAAAGAAGAGTGAGACCCATTTCAGTAATGTGTCTATGTTTTCTTTCGGCACGACCATTTTGGGAAGGTGTATAAGGACAAGACACTAAATGATGGATACCTGATGTCCGAAGTAGGGTTTGGAGATGATGATTCGTGAATTCTGTGCCGCCGTCGCTTTGAAACTTCTTAATTTTGCAATCAAATTGAGTTTCAACAAATGCCTTAAAACAAAGGAAAACCTCAAAGAAATCCGACTTTGCACATAGAGGATAGAACCAAAAGAATCTGGAATAATCATCAATAAAAACTGCATACTAATGGAAACCACCATTTGAAATAACTGGGGAAGGTCCCCATAAATCACAATGTATAAGATCAAGGACACGACTAGCACGTTTATGAGAAATAGAAAAAGGTAAGTGACTGTTCTTTGCTAACTGACAGGAGGAACATAAACTAGAAACTGAATATGAAGGGGAAACTAGAAGCGACTGAGAACTTCTTAAAGACCGGATAACTGCAGGTGCCGAGTGGCCAAGACGGGCATGCCAGAGATCATGAGATGCAGAGGGAAGCCTGGATCGACCGGAGGCCGTGAATGCCGTAAAAGGGAACTTGAGCAAATAGAGGCCATTCTTACGAACGCCGGTTGCGATTGTTTGACCCGTGGTGCGGTGGCTGATCGTGAACTGTGAGTCAGTAAATAAGACAGTAACAGGATGATCACTGGTTAGACGGCTAACAGACAATAAGTTCTTCGTAATAGACGGAACAACCAAAATATTATTCAGAGAAAGATCATTAGCCAAATTGAGAGATCCAGTATAAGTGATTCTGAGAAGAGCACCATCACCGACAGTGACATGATCCGAACCAGAGTAAGCAGCGACATCATCTAAGGCAGACGGGTCAGATGATATATGAGCCAACGCTCCGGTATCCAAGTACCAATCCGATGTGGTGCTTGGCGAGACAGTGCAATTCTCGGAAAAAGCTTCCGCAAGTTGAGCCGAGGGTCGGGAGCCGCGAGAATAATTTTTGTCGAACTGGTGAGGGCAGTCGAAAGCATCATGGTCAGTTTCCCTGCAAAAATAACACCAAGGTTTGCGACGTTGGCCAGAATTCTTTTTACCGCAGATTTTAGAGGAAGACTTCTTTCCGGTGGAGTCACGATTCTGTGCGGCGGCATGAAAAGCCGCGGGGGGCGAAAGCAAAGCAAGCGATCGAGCGAATAGCTCGTGACTCTGAGCACGGGCCAGTAAGGTGTCGAAGTCCGGAAGAGGGTCTTGTGTGAGTTGAGCCGCTGTGAAAGTTGTGAAATCTGGCCCCAATCCACGAATGAACTAATGAAATTTATCGGAGGGGTCAAGCGAACATCCAATAGCAGACAGCTGATCACATAACGCTTTGTAACGGCAACCGTATTCAACGATGGTGAGGTCATCGCGTTTGAGCGACAACAAGTCATCCTTGAGGCTCAGTTCGCGAGCCTTCGAGAACGAGCTATAGGCACGGGACAAGGCAGTCCAGACATCGCGGGAACTCTGGCAACCGATGATGATGGCCATCGATTCTTCTGTCAACGTGGAAACCAGAAATAACTTGATTATCTGATCACGAGAGAACCATTTAGAGTAATCAGGGTTTACGGTGGGAACACCGGCGGCGTTCAGGAGAAGTGGCGGAGGCGCAGGGTGCGAGCCGTCGACGAACTCCTGAAACTTTTGAGTAACAAGCAGGGGTTCTATTTGTGCATGCCACAACATATAATTTGCGGCGGTGAGTTTGATATTAACCATGTAAATCATGGTGGAGAGAGGTAGACATAAGAGATCGTCGTCGTCCGTTCGAGCGGCCATGAAGGTTGGCGGTGTGCGAACTGTGAGAGGAGAGGGACGGATCTAGGGTTAGGGTTTTTGGCCAATATTTGGCTGATACCATGTAGAGAAAATTATCTCTTATTTCACTCAATGAAATATGATTACAGAGGATGTATATATAGGAGAGAAAACATATCTAAACTAAGAATTTAAAAGATACACAAATCTATATACAAAGATATACAAAAGATACATAATATCTTAACACTTTCAATCACAGAGTATTTTTACGTAAGTTGATAGATAGTTTAGAATGAAAATTGTGATTCTTTCTAGGTGGAGAGAGGACCGATCTACGGTGATTGCTGTCGTATTTGAAGTGATTGCTGGAAAGATCTACGGTGTTGATGGAAGCGGGGAGAGGGCCGGAGAGGTGATTGTTGGAGAGATTAAGGTAAGAAAGGGAGGCGAGGTAGGTTAAATTGTATCTCTATTGTTGTCGTATTTCATGCCATGTAATTTTATTTCAAGTACTTGTGTTGTTTTATGCAATGTAATTTTATTTCTTAGTAGTTATATTTTTTATGTAATCTATGTCAATTTTATTTTAATAATCGCTTTATAAGTTATATATGTTTTAAATTAATTATTTTATTTTTATTAAAAAATTAAATAAATTTCAATAAAATAATTATATATATAGTGTGGTTGGGTGGTTGAGTGGTAATTGATAAACTTGACAAAATATTGTGGTGGGGTTAGAGTGATGTGGAAGTGAGAGAAACTAATAAAATATAATAAAGGTTGGGTGGTTGGGCCGGTTGTTGATAAACATAGTCTTAGGGATCATAAATTGAAATATATCATAACTCATTCTCTTAAACGAACGAAAAAACATGAGTTCACTAACTATGCTCTGATACCACATGTAAACATAATAATTAAACGATACGCACCGATCTTGAACTCATGAGTTTTACATTCAATTAAATCAGATAAATTTACTAACCTTGATATGCCATTAGAGTTTCCTCAAAAGAAATACAGTTTCTCCCTCCTGACCCTTAATTTCTTTCAATCATAGAGTGTTTTTACGTAAGTTGATACATAGTTTAGAATGAAAATTGTGATTCTTTCATAGGTGGAGAGAGGACCGATATTTAGGATGCAGTTATTATTCACGTTCTACCAACGTGATTAATATTTTGAATTTCAAAATATTTTATCCAATAAACCAATTAATTTATTTAAACCAGATAATAAAGATATTATTATTATTATCACAATAACATAATATATTTATATGACACGTGGCCACATAAATATAATCTTACAGAGCGATCAAGTTAGGAAGTGTAGGCTAAGAAAATGAGAGCGGCCGACAAAGAGCAGCAAGGTTGGGGCGTGACTACTGACATATTACACTAGTACAATTATTATTTTAAAATTGAAAGATTTCATATCAAAATAGCAGAGGCAGTAGAATTTCTGATATCTGATGGGATTTCATTGACGTGGAGCTCCAAGACTGTGATATTAGTGAGAAGAGAAACGTTGTTGTTGATGGGGCCTGAGATCTCCAAGATCTCCTTTAACATCGCCACACTGTAGAGATCGTAGGGCAGCCAACCGGAGAGAGAGTTGAAACCTGCTCTAAACACTCGAACATCTCCCAAACCCATTCAGTATTTGGCCACTGAATTGATTCTGAGAGAAATCAAACAAGCGGCGACTGCATACAAATAAAATCGGGAAGAGGGCCCGTGAAATATAACATTGAAGCTAATCAAGGCGGATGCTCCGTGAAGAAACAAAGGAGCCATTGAAGTGATTGCTGGAAAGATCTACGGTGTTGATGGAAGCGGAGAGAGGGCCGGAGAGGTGATTGTGGGAGAGATTAAGTTAAGAAAGGGAGGTGAGGTAGGTGATCAGTGGCGAAGGCAGGATTTGCCAACAGTGGGGGCTGATCCGCCGGTCATCACGCCAAATCATACCTAAACAGAAATTAAATTATACAAACAAATTGAGAAAAGTGAAAACAACAACTACAAGAATACTTATGAACAAATAAATTTGATACTTACTTAGTTACTAGAAGAATGAGATAATTGATATCTCCGTGTAGCCATGCTCTGATACCGTTGCAAAATTGCTTCAATTTCAATATTTATAAAAATACCTTTCTCGATGTAACACACCAAATAATCAGTAAGAAATTCATCTCCCATTGTGTTACGTAAATCAGTCTTGATAATCTTCATCGCAGAAAAAGACCTTTCAACAAAAGCTGTTGTGACTGGTAAGACCAATGCTAACACAATAAGTCGATAAACAAAATCGAAAGAATTGTTACACTTCAGCTTAACCATCTTCTTTGCAAGAGCTCCAATATCACAAAGACCATTGAAAGCAATCTCTGATAAAACATAACGGTGGTATGTGCGAAGCTGTGGTCTTAGATTGCACAAATCACTCGTGGAGAAATCTTGTGAATATAACTCAGCTAGACGAAATATTTTCTCATAATAAAACTTGGCAAATGAATCACTGGGATCAAGGCATGATATGAACATAATTAACTCCGAGTTGGACTCATTAAAATGACTGTCATCAACAACCTAAGATAAAGAAAAATTATAATAGTTAGTAGTTTATAATTAAATTTTTTTTATAAATTTAAGTAAAAAAATGTACCTGTAGAAAAATGTCAACACGAAAATGGTGGAGATGAGTCCTTTCTTGGCCATCAACGGTCTTTCTTCCTCGACCCGGAATAATATCTTCCATCTTGGGCACAGTAATTTCATGTTGGGAACAAAATTTGGTGACTTCTTCCAATAATTTATCCCAACCATCATTCCTAAATTCTTTCAACTCATCTTTCAATACTTGAATCAACTGCATAGCAAAACCAATGTTCTGAATCTTTTGTTGTAGCACCTGTGATAGTGTATTTGTCATTCCTAATAATTGTTTCATTAGTTGACCAATGAACACAAACTCAAAACTTTCCATCTTATCAATCAAACCAAGAGCAAGACCTCGACTCTTCAAATCATTGCCATCTTCAAACACAATTTGTAGCACTTCTTTAGGTGGATTCCACAAATAAAAAAGTCTAACAATTGTGTTGAAGTGAGAACCCCATCGAGTATCACCAGCTCGAGCTAGACTCATTTCTTGGTTCATTCCCCTTCCTGTATGAAGTTCACCACTTTCTATACGTTTTACAAGATCATCATATTGTCGCTGTCTCAAATCATCTCTTCTTTTACATGAAGCTCCAGCAACAGTCACAATCATTGAGAGATATTCAAAAAAACTACACACATATCCATTTTGGCTCACATTAGCTACAACAATCAACTGAAGCCGATGAGCAAAACAATGAATGTAGTGTGCATGCTCATTTTCTTTTAAAATGAGTGCCTTAAGTCCATTAAATTCACCACGCATATTAGAGGCTCCATCATAACCTTGACCCCTAACCCTCGACATTGACAATCCATTCCTTGCAAAAAAATCATGAATAGAAGTCTTCAAAGATTGTGCAGAAGTGTCACTAACATGCACTACACCAATAAACCGTTCTATCACTACCCCTTGACTATTCACAAATCTCAAAACAATAGACATTTGTTCTTTCACCGAACTATCACGGGCTTCATCAATTAAAAGAGAAAACCAGTTGTCTCCAATTTCATCCAAAATACGACTTCTCACCTCAGTAGCACATGCATTGATAATTTACTTCTGAACGGTCGAAGAAGTCAGTTGACTATTTCCCGGGGCATTTGAGTTCATAATCTTATTTACCTCTTCATTTCGCTCACAATACCATTGTATAAGCTCAAGGAAGTTACCTTTATGAATGGATTCTTTTGACTCATCATGCCCACGAAAAGCTAAACCCTGCCCTAAAAGAAACCGAACTACATGCACAACTGCAGTCAATCGAACACGATAATCAACCTCCATTTGGCCACTTTTTTGATGCATTACATAATCCACATTATGCCTTTGATTATTATATCCAAAACACTTAGTTTTGGCATAATTATGTGGACTATCTATCAATCCCTCATGAGCTTGAAACCTTTCTATTGCTTTTTTCCAATTTCTAAACCCATTTTTAGTAAATGCATTATCCCCATGTTTATGGTCACTTTGAGCAAACAAATAACACCATAAACAATATGCAGCATCTTTAGACACACTATATTCCAACCAATCAAATTTCTTGAACCAATTATCTTGAAATGATCTATAAATCTTACTAAATTCGCTCATAGGATATGAATGCCCATATGGTTGACAAGGGCCTTTGGCCAAATATCGTCTCCTTAATTCATCTCTAATATCAACATGATAACTATCAACTGGTTTCCGCAATGCCGGGTCACCAATAACATCTTCATCTCATAATTCAATCTCTACTCGAACTCTTTTTCTACTATCAATAGAATTCTCATTGTCATTAGTTGAACTCTCCACACTAAATTTAGAACCCTTGTCAAGTTTATGAAAGAATTTATCCAATGTGCTTTTACCCCTAAAATAATCAAATTCAATGTAGTGAATCATATAATCAAAATTCAAAATAGGTAATAAATCATATATATATTTACAATAATCAACAAATCACTTAACAAAGAAACAATTACAATCAACAATAAAGATTTGAGATTCCAATAATAATCATATTTTGTAAATTACCTTGTCATTTGTAGTG
>JAPKLW010008530.1:0-13247 GCA_026898455.1 Plectranthus barbatus | reverse complement strand
CTCGAGTATAAATACTCGAGGTCCCTCACCGGAGAAACCTTTTACGATCCTTCATATTTTTCCAGCCCTAATCTCTCTCATTCTCTCTCAAAATTCTTAAGTTTCCTGAGATTATGGCTTCATCTTCACGCCCCCCAACTGATAATCCCCCGGAAGACAACCCACCTTCCACATCTTCATCGTCTGGTGAGCCCAGACTACCAGTTGCCGAGCAGCACATGCCGACGTACACCGGCATTGTGAAGATTGAGGATATTGACTATACTTATCCGTTCGCGCGACTTGTTGCCCTGAACAAGCCGGCAACCCGTGATCGGTTGTCAAATGCCCAAGTCAGAGCCGCACAAGTTCAAAAGGAGAAGATCCTCAACGAAAAACTGGCCAGAAAGAACCATGGGGAGGAGCTGATCGAGATGATCGATCATGAAGGCCTCCGACAGTATCTGACGGCGGCGCCCCAGACTTTCCATCCACACCTGGTGGCGGAGTTCTACGCACGGGCGGTGATCGCCGACGGCGGACGGTCCTTCACCACTTCGGTGTTTGGACACCTGATCACCGTCTCCCCCGGGTACCTCGCCGAGATGTTCGGGCTAAGGAACGAAGGCGAGGATGTGGCTACCTACCTTCAGAACAACACCGTCGAGTTCCAGAAGCGCTGGACCCAGTGGAAGAAGGCGGAGGTGACCACCTTCCGGACTGGAATGAGAAAGTCCGAGATGGACGAGTTTTGGCAGATGGTGTGCGACATAGTCGTACGAATGCTGCAGTGCGAAGTGGGGTCGTACGCAGAGCTGAGCATCCGGAAGTTCTCCGTGATGAGTGCCCTTGCTGACGGGATTCAAGGGAACTGGGCCGAATTCCTTTACGGCCGGCTCCTGGAACACGTCGGCAGGAACATCGACGTTCCGACTGAAGGGAGGTTTGCCCATTCCGTATCCTTTGGGCTTCGTATCAGCCGCCTACTGGAGATGGAGTTGGGTGATGGGGTGGACCAGGGTGAGCAATTGGTCAGTTCGGACTTCATCCCTCCGACCAAGGAGCAAGCCAAACTCCCCCGCCCAGACTACAAGAAGCCCAGGAGGCTGAAGGGGAAGACCTCAGTGAACCCTTCTGAGGGTGTTTCTGAGGAAGATGAGGTGGATGAGGGCGAGCAACTGCCAGTTATGGCTCGCCCGCTGACTGAAGAAGAAAGGGCTGCGCTCAAGCGCCAGCGAGAGACTGAGCGTCTCTTCGCCCAGCTGGGAGATGCAGTGGAAGCGGCCACTGGCATCCATCCCCGGGACATCCGCATCGTCCCTACTGACGAGCCATCCCAGAAGAAGCCCAAAAGACCCAAGAAGCATCAGCATCAGCAGCCACATCAGGCACTGGTTCTTGGTCCAGCTCCAAGGAACATATTGGGACAGACCCAGGAGGAGCAGCTGGAGATTATGACCAGGAAGAGGAAGAGGATCCTCACCCTGGGTGAGCAGTTAACGAAGAAGGCCAAGAAGGAGAGAAGTGCCTCTATAGTGAGGAAGAAGCAAACTAAGGCCAGGCTGAAGGCGTTGAAGGCCCAGCAGGAGCTGGAAGCTGAACTGGCCGCTCGTGACGAGCGCTTTGCCAAGATTAAGGCAGAGCATGAAGCCAGGCGCCAGGAGGAGCTGGCTGAACAGCTGAGGCTGGCAAGCAAGGGCAAAGGAAAGGCTGATGAAAGTCCAAGTGCCAGCCCACCAGCTTCCCCACCACCAGGCGAGATTTTACCAGAAGATACATATCAGCGCCTGCTGGTGATGGGAGTCGACGAGGACATCATGTCCATAGTCGAGCACTACCAGCCGGATGAGGAAGAGGCTGGGAGCCCGCTGGCTGCGCAAGGGGATGCCAGCGGAAGCGGAGTTGCATAAGAAGGCCCGCTGGCAGTGCAAGGGGTTGCCAGCGGAGGAGTTGATGAGCGGGCGACCACCCCGAAAAAACTGGCGGAGGAGAAGGAAGAGGTGGAGGCAGAGGAGGAAGAAGAGATGGATGTGGAGACTGGTGCAAGGACTGCTGGGAAGGCTCCCGTTGTTATCTCTGATGATTCTGAAGAAGAGGAGCCACCAGTTGTCCAGCACTCCACAATCCAGAGGATGGAGCCAAGGAACCTGTTCCCAGATTTTGCAAAGGAAGGGAAGGCTCAGCTCGGTCGTCAACAGTCCCAAGGAGCCTCAACTTCTGGACGACCAGCGACATCCTCACCAGCACAGCCTCGACGTGCTGATTTGCGACCACGACGTGACATAACAGTCAGCATCCTCAATTACAACGTGGTCGACGCTGATGAATATGAGGAGATGGTCAATGGACCCCATCGGTGGGAGTTACGCGGGGAAGAGGCCTTCGACACCTCTCAAGTGCCTGACTACAGCATTCTCAACATCATTCCCTTCCGCGGGCTCCCCCACCAGTCGGTCTTAGCTTCCCGCATCCAGGACTGGTGCCTGCCCCTGAGGCCGATGGAGTTCTACAACCGTACTCTGTATGAGTACGCAGAAAATATCACGGTGGAGGTCGAGGATGCCGTTGATTTCGACATGTTTAATGACTTCCGGTATCTGTGGGTTGTCAACCCGACTCTGTACTGTGAGCTGCGGCGATGGAGGATCTTTGACCGTGTGGAGCGGTATCTCACGGTGGAGAAGCGCTCAGTTCTGTACGCTAGGCTGGGGCTGGAATACTGGAGGAATGAAGAGGACTGGGCGAATGAATTCATGGATACATTAACTGACGAGCCAGAGCCCTTGTCCCTTAGGCGTGTCCGGGGGCGAGTGCAGAAGATTCTTGATTATCGCCTAAGGACTGGCAGCTCAGGACTCCCGAAGCCAAGGCGTGTCCGAGTGCCCTTTCTCCAGTTCCACCGCACCAGCCGGGGCTTTCAGGTGGTCTACGCTCTCCGAAGGATCCGAATACTGATTGCCCTCCCACCGCTCCTCCTCTACTTTGCCCGTCTGTTCGATATGGCAGCCACTGAGTTGCTAATTGATCATGTGGTGGAGGAGGATCCCTCCCGCAGCAGATGGCTGGTCCCTGCAGTCGCTGGTGCTCCGAATGTTGTGGAGCTGGAGCCCGTTGACTGGGTGGAGGCGGACTTTGCAGAAGATCAAGTCCCACCAGCATCAGCTGAGGTGCTGGTGGAGGAATCAGCTGAGGAGTCAGCGTCAGCAGCCGCTGCAGTCCCAGCAGAAGCATCAGCCGCTGCAGAGCCAGTAGTGGAGAGGCCAACTGGAGCTGACACTGAGATGGCTGAGGCCTCATCTGGTGTGCCCTCTACTTCGATGGAGCTGTCAGCAGAGCCTCTCTCCGAGGTCCATCCGCCTGCGCAACTGGTTGCTCTCATTGATGCCAGGATGGACCAGCGCTTTTCTTCCTACCGAGCAGAGATGGCGCAACAAATGGAGGCTTTCACCTCTGGGGTGAACTCCTTTTTGGCGCGGATCCAAGAGGGGGAAAGGGCGCGAGCAGTCGCTGATGAGGAGAGGGCTCGGCTTGCTGCGGAAGAGCGTCGCATTGCTGCTGAGGAGCGCTTGAAGAGGGAACAAGATATGGCGGCTCTTACAGAGATCTTGAGGAATTTAGCAAATCGCAATCAATCACCTGGATCCTCATCTCAGCCATAAGTCTTGTACTCTTCATTTTTTGTGTAAGTAATTTTGTACCAGTCTAGACTAGTCAGTTGTCCTTCCTGTACTTGTAATTTCACATCATTAATGGATTGATTACTGACGGGTTGACGACAATTTCTCATTGTCCAACTAATGTCTACTGATTTTTACTTACCAGCTGAACTTACACATTTTGTGTAATCAGCACCAGCACTCAATTTGGTACTTGTTAATTCTAACCTGGCTCAGACTTTACTTCATAATTTAATCGAGCAATATCTCTCCCAGTTTGAGGGGGAAGATTTTTAGGTTAGAGCTGATGTGAGGAAGTAGTTTCATGGGTTTAGATCTGATAGGTTTATTTGTAAAAACCCAGAAATGCTTTGTAACTTTCCTCATCAGCTGAGTGCTCGCTGGTTAGGCTTTGATCGCACCAAAAAGGGGGAAATTGTTGGGAAATCTGGCTAAGTTTCCCTTCTCCAGTTGATAGCTTAGATCTTAGATTTGGTGTTTAAGTGTTTTGGTGGATCAAATCCTAAGTCCAACCAGCGTCAGTTTGTCTCTAGAATAGCTCTAGTCTCAAATGTAAAATCCTGTTTAGGTCTTTTGAGTTGTAAGTCGTAGCTGATCAAGACTCATGCTGGCTACTGTTCACCAGCATGAGATGTGCTTACCAGTTAAGAGAAGTCTCACCAGCAAGCGGCTGACAAAGACTCATGCTGACACTGTTCATCAGCATGGAGTAGAGCTATTGACTGGTTACTGTTCACCAGTTGGGAAGATTTCACCAGCAGGAGGCTGAGAGATCTTACCAGCAGAATATGTGTTCTGGCTGATACTATTCACCAGCGGTGAAGCCACCAGTCACGGGAGAATTCAAGAGATAACATCAGACGAATTGGTAGACCTTGATTGTGCTAAGGCAAGTCACCAGCAGAGACTGCCAGCACAAGATCACCAGCATGATCTGCCAGTCGAAGGTTATCATCAGAATTGAAGATTCGCTCTCCCGAAGACATAGAGACAAAGAGAAGATTCGTCTGAGGAATGTGCTGACAAAGAAGGACTTTAAGGACGGCTAACTTAAAGTCTAATCAGCTCAAGACTCCAGTTCTTGATTCCCTACTGACGAATAGTGCCGTTCTGACATAAAGAGATCAATGTCAGATAAAGTGGACAAAAGCATGGCGCTTTCCGGAAATTCCTACCTGCCGCCTGCAGAAGGACATGCGAGGACAGAGACTTTTCCGGATGTGTCCAAACGGCTAGTATTTGAATCTGAATCTCACGTCTATAAATACGTGAGATCCAACAGCATTCAATACTCTTGACCTACCGAAAGCTCAAACGCATTCATATCAGCGAATAAGCAATCTTTCGAGGCTTTTCTTAAAGCTACTCCGTGTGTCAATCATTTGAACACGAGACTCCAAGCTTCTAGCTTGTGAGTTATTGATCTCATTTGGTGTTCTTTCTCATTCCGAGGAAGAACATAGCAGCTCTTGAGCCAGCCAGCTCCAGAGTTATTACGGGCAGTTTTGCCGCCAGCAAGAGTCAAGTTCTTGGGAGAACTCAACACCCAATCAGTCGGAGGTGGAGGTTGAAGTGACGTGCTCGCACTCCATCCATCTGACGAGAGTTGAAGAAGGACAAGGACCGGGAGCGGTTGATCCAGTGGACTGGTAGACGAGGCATCTACCAGCTGGAAATAGATCGTAGGAAATCTTGTACCGGATTACTCTTTTTAGTGAATTTCCAGTGCTTCGACTGGAGAGTGGACGTAGATCAGTTGATCGAACCACTATAAAATATCCTTGTTATTTACTGCTTTCAGCATTTACTTACTGATTTAAAACCCAGCACCCAAGTGCTGGAGTATAACTGAAACCAGTTTATAACTGTGCAAACTCGACTCTAAAATTTTCTAAGTCCTGAGTCATCAGCTGACCAGCCAGTTGCCAGTCAGCTGAATACTCAGTTGCCAGTTGACTTACCAGCTGACAAGGTCCCAGTCAGCTGTGTAACCAGCAGAGTGCAAGAAACGAACTTACGTATTTTCCGCTGCCAAAGTATACCCTGATATCCGGGACCAACAGTTACTTAGGCTCTCCACTATGGCAAGTCAAAGCATCAGTCAACCCGTGCAAAGCCCTGAACCTTCGTTAGGGTTTGGACTCAATCAATATAACGAGATCTTGTATTCGCTGATGTCAGACAGACGAATACATCTCACTGCGGTCCATCAATACGCCACTTCTGCGTACCAGCATGTCAAGTAACCAAGACAGACTACTTATTCTGAGAATGCCGCAGCCATCCGGACAGACGTATCCTCAAACGCTGTCTCGGATGTGATCAGGTTTATGTCTCACTAGGTCAAGTGATCATATTGTCTTCTGTAATCTACAACACGCCGTATGATCGTCCCTATCGGTGAGACAAGAGGATACCATTGTTCATACATGTAAGATTGTTAATAGATAGGAAAAATAAACCGTTGTATACTCATTATAATAAATGCTTTCAGTATACAAAACCCATCAGAATCTACCTTCTTAGTAGTCCACCTACCTCCTCGAATAATGATATTGTTTCAAGTTCCTTCAACCTCTTCTTTTTAGACAAGATGTCTTTCAAGAATTTCACATAGGTAGGCATTTGCTCAAGTGCTTCTACCAAGGGAACATTGATGTGAAGTTGTTTAAGCATTTCCAAGAATTTCTTAAACTGCTCTTCTTCCTTTTGCTTTTTGAACCTAACTGGATATGGTGGAGGTGGTGCATAATCGTATTCATCCAGGCTTGATTTCCTCTTAGTCTTAGTTGCATTTCCTTCAAAGTTCTCTACAACTCTCTCCAAGTGGCCCTTTTCCATCCTTTCTTCAGGAAGCATTTCTTCATTCACTATTTGTTTTTCCTTCACTGAATTTTCCTTACTTGCAGCAGCCCCTGAAGATGATCCCTCTCCAGCTTCTTAAGGTACGACTTTCCTTTCCTCAAATTGTTTTCCACTTCTTAATGTAACTATCTTATAGTGCTATTTACCTCCCATTGGGTTTTTAGTGTTGCTTGGTAAAGTACCTTGTGGTCTATTTCTCAGCTCATTAGCCAACTGTCCCATCTGCACCTCTAAATTCCTCAATGAAGAGGCTTGACTTTGAATAAGGGCATCTTGACTCTTTAAGCGCACCTCATTTTGCATCATAAACTCGTTCATCATCTCCTACATAGATTTCTCTGGCTTAGGAGGTGGTGCTTCCAAACTTTGTTGTTGATTGGTCGACTGCAGATTATAGCCTCCTTTGTAATAAGAATTATGTTGCTCCCTTGGTACAGCATTATGACCTCCTTGTCCTGACCAAGAAAAGTTTGGATGGTTCTTCCATCATATATTGTAAGTGTTCGAATAAGGATTGTTACCCTGGTGATTTTGATTCATATTCCCCATATAACATACTGAAGTTGGGTTTGACGGGCAATCCTCAAATTTGATGGGTTTTGTATACTAAAAGCATTTATTATAATGAGTATACGACGGTTTATTTCTCATATCTGTCAAACAAACTTACATGTATGCAACAATAGTATCATCTTGTCTCACCGATAGGGACGATCATACGACAGGTAGTAGATCGCAGAAGACAGTATGATCGCTTGACCTAGTGAGACATAAACCTGATCACAGCCGAGACAGCGTATGAAGATACGTCTGTCCGGATGGCTGCGCCATTGTCGGAATAAGTAGTCTATCTTGGTTACTTGACATGCTAGTACGCAAGGGTGGCGTATTGATGGACCGCAGTGAGATGTATTCTACTGTCTGACATCAGCGAATAATAGGGTCCAAACCCTACCGAAAGTTCAGCGGTTTGCACGGATTGACTGTTGCTTTGACTTGCCATAGTGGAGATCCTAAGTAATGTGCTCTTATATCCGTATCTTGGGTAATAGCAGTTCGTGTAGTTTTGCCTGAGACTGGGTTTAGCTAACCATATCCGAGTAATAGGATGGGAACATTCCCTAAGGAGCTCAATGACATTCATCGTGCCAAAGCCTTGCAGGCTGATTAAGTTCAGGCACGAGTGATAAGGATTGAGTGGTACTACTCAAGAATAATAAGATATTAATTAATTGTAGATAGAGCTTGTCAGAAGCTCCGATTAATTAATGAATGTCCGGTAACCTTAAATATGGAGATTCTCAATAAATGCAGCTCGTTCTCATAACGTGGTAATAAAGGGGTAGATCAGTATTAATTCTATGGTGAAAAAGAATTAATATTAATTAATTAATTGTGTCCTGGGTTGTGGGCATGGGAATTAATTAATTTATAGGCCCACTTTATTATTTGCATTAGGTCCCAGGTCTGGCCCAAGTAATATATGCTGGATTGAGCCCAATAGACCATTAGGGATAAAACCTATAAATAGACCCCTCTCTCTCTGAAACCCTAGCCACCTTGATCATAATTCAAATCAGTCAAAACCCTAGGGAGAGAGAGAGAGCTGGGAAGCGCTCACTGTAGAGGGAGGAGAAGAAATTTCGACTCTGGCCTACAACTATAGATCTGTGGAATCCTCACCAGTAGCAGATCTGAACAGCATTGGGATACAGCCCTGAAGATCTAATCTAGATAACAAGGATTCTTTCTTTTGTTTTTCTTTATTTCAATTAAATCTAGAAATTAGATTCCTAATTTCTGTTTCCGCAGATTTATTTGAATCGCGTGGTTGAATTGATTGTTGGATATTCAAACGCGAAAGATTGGATCAGACTCTACGGAATAACGGTAATTCCTTTATCCACGTATTAAATTCATAGGAGCATGCTAGGGTTTCTGAATTGTTGTTATGAGCAATTACCATAAATCGATCTGGTTCATTCGGATTTTGTGATTCGGTTCACGACAAATTAGTATCGGAGCCAGGTTTCTAATTTATGGCTCTGTTGTTCATAATAAATTCATTTATGCATGTATGAGTTTTATTTCTGTCGTGGATGGTTTTTGTTCCTCGTGGCAACCCGTTTGATTCAGCCCGCAGTGATTTATCCGTGTAAATCTGTAATTTGGAAGGGTCGGGACGAAGAACGAAGATGGAGCCGACGGACTGGGCGGCGGCGGCAGGAGTTCGCGCGCACGTGCGGCCGCAAGAGGGCAGCGGCAGGGGCGGGCCAGCGGCACGGGCACGGCCAACAATGCGCATGAGTGCACAACGGCAGGCAGCGCGGGGTGCGTGCGCGCGCGGCGGCGCTGGGCACAGCGGCGGCGGCAGCGAAGGTGGTGCTGTCGTCGGCAGGTGTTGTCCCGTCGCGGTGGTTCGTGTTTTGGTGGCTGGTGCAATCCTGTGTAAACCCTAGGTTTGCATTAGGGTTTGGGGCCAATCATCAAATCACAAAACACTAAATCCCAAAAGATTTGGTGGATGAAGATTTGGAGGCCATGGAAGATTTGGAAAGATTTGAAAAAATTTGGACTTATCCAAATAAATTCAAAATTCAAATTGTAATAGATAGGATTTTATTTTCCGGTTTTGTGGGGCGACGAGGAATTTTTGTTTGCCTTAATTGTCCTCGTATGCTATGTGATTTATTATGTGCACAATTAAGCATGTGTAGATAATTAGAAAAGCATGATTTACTGCTTTTATTATTTACAGACTTTCCAAGCATGCTTATGAGATTAATTTCTTGTTGGATTATATTTTGGGAATTTTTTCGCTTGTTTAATTACATGCAAAAATTTGGAAAATATGATAACAAAGAAATTATATGTGCGCATATGAGAAACCTTTTTTGAAAGAAAAATACTAAGCGGATTTTTTAATTAAAATCAACAGAACTCCACAAAGCGGTCCTAGGCTGTAACTGTATCTCTCGTTCTAGTAAACGTCTACGAGTGTAGCTTGCTAGTTCCTGGAGGTACATGGGTTGCAGTTGTTGAGATTTCTAGACAAACAATTTAAATCATGTGAATAGTGGGAGGGTTTTACGTAAACGTCTACGAGTGTAGCTTGCGTAGATCTCTTTCATAAGTATTCCAGGATTGATTTAAATTATAGATAACAAAAGCTTTAAGGGTTGTGCGGTATTGTTACGTGCCATGCTAAACTGTCTCTTTTGGCCATAGTTAAATTTGTGGTTAATCGCTTAGAAGCATCTTAGGATATAATGCAGTTGCTGCTTCCCTGTCCTTGAGAGATGGCTTAGTCTAAGGTTTTCACTAATTATTAATTTCTAGTGTCGAAAGGTTCCTGACATGGTAGTGAAATTTAAGAATTGGGGCTTAAAACCCGCAGTTCTAGTTAAGGGTGACATCGTAAACGTCTACGAGTGTAGCTTGCGGTGGGAACTCTTGGGCAATTAGTGGAAAACATTTGTATTTGATTTATGAAAAGGTTTTTGATGCATTTGTTTTCGAAGTTCTACATGTATGTTATTATTTAAGATTCTTAATTGTTTCAGATATGTCTATGTCTACTGTTGATCATATTCTTGTTCTCAATCCTTTAACTGGTCCGAACTTTCCTGAGTGGAGATACTGCATTGAGTATATCCTCCTGACTAAGCAACACATGTTTGTTCTTACTATGATGCCACATGCCCCACGTTACCATAAAGTCTCTAGACGTGAGAAGGAGTTCTATGACAGATGGGTGGCATTTGAAGATTTTATTTACAAGTTAATCTCGGATAATATATCTAGAGAACTGAAGCTCAAGTACATGGGCTATTGTAGCTCTTACGTTCTGGATGGACTTAGTGGCCACGTATGGCGAAGTGGAACGAACTATCAACTATGATATCGTAAAAGACCTTCTCTGTAAGAGAATGGTTGATGGTGGTTCGGTGACATTCCATTTTATGATGATGGATAACACCATGAATCGGTTCACACGTAGAGGTGGATGTATCAGTGATCGGGCTAAGATCGATGTAATCCTGAACTCTTTACCGCTTTCATTCTATGACTTTAAGAAGGATGTAGCTAAGAGAAGCGAGTATTCTTTCAAAGAGTTGCTTACTGATCTCTTAGCAGGTCAGTATTTCGTACCTTCATGGGATTCTGAGTTATCAGATCTTGAGCACAGCCTGAGCACATTGAAAGATGTGGTTCATACTGTGTGCAAGAATATGATTGATCGCAGAACACGTGAGAGGAAGTCAAATGAGATGAAGAGGGTTGGTGTCACTTCAAGTAAGAACGCATGCGGAAGAAAGGGACAAAGTACGTCATTTGCATTTGTAACATAAACATGTTTAGCATCGGTTTCTACTCATTCGTGGGTAGTGGATACTGGAGCTACTGATCATGTTTGTTACATTTTGCAGGGGTTCACACCGAGGAGGGTGTTGAAGAATGACGAGGTTACCATCTCGATAGGGAATGCAGCACAAGTGAGTGCAGATGCCATTGGAGATTTCACCTTGTACTTTGATGATTCTATTTTAACTTTGAGAGATGTTTTGTACGTGCCGGGTTTTCGGCGGAACCTTATTTCAGTTTCCAAACTTTATGTTGATGGATATTCAGTTATTTTTTATAGTAGTGTTTCTATCATTGGTAATAACGGTGTTATCTACCGTGGGATGCTGAATAATTCTCTCTATGTTATTAACTGTAATCATAAGTCTTACGCAAGTATTGCATGTAATTCATCCGTAATTGATAATCATAGAAAGAGAAAACTTACTTCTTCTGATGAGGATCTTATATATCTCTGGCACTTGAGACTTGGTCACATCAGCTTGAAGCGGATTCAGCAACTTGCAGATGACGGTACATTGGACTTAGTCCGGGCTGTACCTTATCAAGTCTGTGAATCCTGCATCGAGGGCAAGATGTGAACTAGGCCTTTTAAGACTAGTCAGTCTCGAGCAGAGGAAGTGTTGGAATTGATCCATTCTGACTTATGTAGACCGATGTCCACACAGGCTCGTGGAGGGTACGAGTACTTTGTCACTTTCATTGACGATTACTCAAGGTACGGATACGTTTACCTACTTCGCGACAAGTCTGAATTCTTTGAGAAATTCAAAGAGTTCAAGGCTGAGGTAGAAAAGAAGGTCGGGAAAACTATCAAGTCGCTGCGATCTGACCGCGGTGGCGAATACCTCGGTAGCAAGTTCCTGTTGTATTTGTCAAATAACGGGATTACGTCCCAGTGGACTGCACCGGGTACTCCCAAGCAAAACAGTGTAGCTGAAAGAAGAAATAGGACTCTTCTAGAGATGGTAAGATCAATGATGAGTTATGCAAACTTACCAATTTCGTTTTGGGGCTACGCATTGGAAACAGTCGCTTACGTATTAAATGTGGTGCCTTCTAAATCAGTTCCTAAGACGCCTTCTGAGCTCTTTCTTGGTCGCAAACCAAGTTTGTGCAAGTTTAGAGTATGGGGCTACCCGGCACACGTACTGTCGAAAGAACCTGATAAGTTAGAAAGCAGGTCAAAGGTAATGTTGTTTATAGGGTATCCCAAGCAAACGAAAGGTGGTTACTTTTACAATCCTGAGAGTCAGAGAGTCGTTGTTAGCACCAATGCTAGATTCTTGGAGGACGAGTATGTGAGTAATCACAAGTCAAGGAGTGATATCGTTCTTCAAGAAATTGAAAACGAGAATGCGATTCCAAGGGAAGGGGAATGTGTAGACGTTGGTGTACCTGTGAGAGGTTCAGCACCACAGACACGTTCTTCAGTTCAAGGTGTAGAACCACAAGTTACTGCACCAACTACTAACACGGCACCGATGCCTCGTCATAGTGGGAGAGTTATTTTCCAGTCGGAAAGGTACTTGTTCGTGGGTGAGTCTTCGGACTTGAGCCCGGAAGACGGACATGAGGACTCTGACCCACTGACATACGAAGAGGCAGTGCAAGACAAGGATGTTGATAAATGACGTGTCACCATGGATTCCGAAATTGAATCCATAACTTCTATGGATGTAAACCAGAAAACTGATTTGTCGGATGGCTTTAGGGTCATAGGGTGCAAATGGGTATACAAGAGAAAGAAAGGGGCGGATGGAGAAATCACGGCTTTTAAAGCCAGGCTGGTGGCAAAGGGTTATAGTCAGAAAAAGGGCATTGACTATGATGAAACATTTTCACCCGTAGCCATGCTCAAATCCATCCGGATACTCCTTGCCATAGCTGCGCATATGGACCTTTAGATTTGGCAGATGGATGTCAAAACCGCTTTTCTAAACAGTTACCTTGAAGAAGGTAGGGACATCTATATGCACCAACCTGAGGGCTACATGTGCAAAGGCGAAGAACATCTTGTCTGGAAGCTTAAGAAGTATTTATACGGACTTAACCAAGCTTCGACGTCATGGAACTTACATTTCAACGATGTGATTAATTCTTATGGATTCGCACAGTTGGAAAATAAAAGTTGTGTTTACCGACTTTGTGTCAGTGAGAGCGTGGTTTTTCTTGCACTATACGTTGATGGCATACTCCTATTTGGAAACAACGAGGGAGTGATGTCGGATATCAAGGGTTGGTTATCCAAACAGTTCCAAATGACGGATTCGGGAGAAGCTGGCTACATCCTTGGGATTAAGGTCTTACGAGATCGTAAGAGAAGGATGTTGAGCTTATCCCAGGCATCTTATGTGGATA
>JAPKLW010008529.1:0-13251 GCA_026898455.1 Plectranthus barbatus | reverse complement strand
GTTGAAAATTTAGGTTTCTTCTCACTCCCTATATATTATATATATAATATTCTATAAATAAAAGATTACAACTCTATATATATATATGTATAGATGTAAGGGCGCGTGCATTTTATTTTAAACAAAATAATTAGTTAACGTAATAAAATTGAAATTAGAGAAAAAACATGAAATAGCAAATTTGGCTATAACACATATCAATTTTAGCCAATTTTATGTATATGTGTCGAATATAGTCAAAAGTCAAATTGCAGATTTGTGTCATAACTTTTCAGGTTTTTTTTGAATTTGAGATGTGACAAAAGAATTAAAAAAAAGAAATACATATATATAAGTAAATATGTTGAGGGACCGAGTGCGATCCCATTAAATAAATAAAAAATATTTTTTTCGATTTAAAAAAATAAAAAAATTTGAGAGGGAGACCGATAGAGACACCGATAGCAACTCGGTCAAAAAAAAAATTTAAATACGGTCAATACCCTAAAATTGGTCCCCCCTCATTTTGTGCGTATTTTTTCCCTTTCCCACTCGTTCTCTACCCCCTCATTAAAGCATAAATTGAGTGCGACCGAGTCACCACCGGTCTCCCTCGGTCGCACTCAGTGAGAATCGAAACTTAAAAAATAATCAAAGAGTGTGATCGAGTCGCCATCGATCCCACTCGATCGCACTCGGTTTGCATTCAGTGGGGCCCACGCTATCACAACATTAATATTTTTAAAAAAACGAGAGAGACTTCACATTTTTTCCACCTAATTTTTAAAATACCGAGTGCTACCCTAATAAATTATTTCCGAGTGAAAAAATCCATTTATGCTCATATATCTATAAAATTAGTTATGAACTGATTTCAACTAATTGATTAGACATAAGTGTCAAAATTTTTGCAATCAAATGATTTGTAAACTAATTCCAATGCTAAAATATGTACTTTTGGCTAAAATTGCAATGGAAACATAAAAGTGCTAAAATTGATATGTGTTTTATCAAAATGACTATTTCAAATAATTAAGACTTGAAATTAACTAGGCAAAAAAAATAATAAAATATAAGCTAAAACTATAAACTTAGTTTTAAAAAATTATTGGCATATGAAATGAACATCCTAAAAATTACCCAAATCGAAATATTAGGTTTGCCCTCTAATATATCTTAAAATTAAATGAATAATTATTAATTTATTTATAAGGGCTTAAACTATAGAGAAAAAACATGAAATAGTCAAATTGGCTATAACACATATCGATTTTAGCCAATTTTTTGTATATGTATCGAATATAGCCAAAAGTACAAATTGCAGATTTGTGTCATAACTTTTCAGGCTTTTTTTTTTTAATTTGAGATGTGACAAAAGAATTAAAAAAAAAAGAGAAATACATATATATAAGTAAATATGTTGAGGGACCGAGTGCGATCACATTAAATAAATAGAATTTAATTTTTCGATTTAAAAAAAAAATTGGCGAGGGAGACCGATAGAGACCCCCCGATGGCGACCTCGAGTGGGACTCACTGATAGTGAGTCAAACCGAGTTAGTGGCCGACACGATAGTGACTCCGAGTGCCACCGATAGCGACTCGGTAAAAAAAAAAACTTAAAACAAGGTCAATACCCTAAAATTGGTCCCCTCTCATTTTGTGCGTATTTTTTCTCCTTACCACTCGTTCTGTACCCCCTCATTAAAGCATAAATTGAGTGCGATCCAGTCACCACCGGTCTCTCTCGGTGGCACTCGGGTTCGCACTCAGTGAGAACCGAAAATAATTAAGAAAAATCAAAGAGTGCGATCGAGTCGCCATCGATCCCACTCGGTTTGCACTTAGTGAGAACCGAAAATAATTAAAAAAAATCAAAGAGTGCGACTGGGTCGTCATCGATCCCACTCGGTTTGCACTCGGTGGGGCCCACTCTATCACAACATTAATTTTATAAAAAAAACGAGAGAATTCACATTTTTTCCACCTAATTTTTAAAATACCGAGTGCTACCCTAATAAATTATTTTCGAGTGAAAAAAAATTCCATTTATGCTCATATATCTATAAAATTAGTTATAAACTGATTTTAACTAATTGATTAGACATAAGTGTCAAAATTTTTGCAATCAAATGATTTGTAAACTAATTCCAATGCTAAAATATGTACTTTTGGCTAAAATTGCAATGAAAACATAAAAGTGGCTAAAATTGATATGTGTTTTATCAAAATGACTATATCAAATAATTAAGACTAAACTATATCTGTCAAAGATCGGGCCGGGAGGCACGACATGAATAACACCCAGCTCTTCGCCGTCAAGGAAAGCTCCTCCGCGCAGAAGTGGTGCGGCTCCACTTGTATCGTCATGTTGTGATGGATACTGATCGAATATAGGAAATTAAATCGAGAAGAAATTAAAGAAATTTAGTGCAAAAATGGAAGAAGATACCTTACGCCCAGAAGTGGTGGTGGCCGGAATCTGTGGGTGAGTTGAAGACCCAAGTGCTCCAACTCGATGGGGAGTTGCTAGAATCATCGTTCTTGTGAGCAGAAGTGGTGCGCCGTCGTGGCCGAAGAAATTGAAGGAATGATTGGAAATATGGAAATTGATTAAATTGGACAACTGCTAGACTTTTTTTGATTGGGCTCTAGAAGTGTGTAAGTTGAAAATTTGGGTTTCTTCTCAATCCCTCTATCTTAGGTGTTTTTTAGGTCGAGATTGGATAGAAAATTATTATTAAAACCCAACTAAATTCTTGATATTAATGTGCAAGCTGTAAACATTAAATCAATCTCAACTAAGCCTAACTCATTGCAAAACAACAAAAATCTAATACTAACATGTAATAAAAAACAAGATTAAGATATACTTGTCAATATCAGAACAAAGACTCCAGAGGCATGATATGAACAAAATATACTAACAGTGCACGAGCTAGCAACAAAAATTAAAGCATCAACATACAGTTTTATCATTCAGCAAGGATAAGATCGTTTGTCTAGTTTCCAGATTGTATCATGTTTATCTATTCCAACAGTAAATTGTGCAGAGATTGTATCTATGTTTTTCTATTTTTAGCTAGTGAATAAAAATGGTTTAATAGAAGCAGAGAAAAACTTACACTAGGCACTTCCAAGGGCAATTGTAATAAATGTGGCCAGCTTCTCCACATTTGTAGCAGCGAGGAGGATAACGATAAGGATGCGGATTCGTTTCTCCAGCAAGCTCCACAGTCCAACCATTAACACCATGATTAGTACGAACTGCTGTGGCAGCTGCCTCTTCAGCAAGATATTCCACGAATGCAAATGAACGAGATTTAATCTTCACACTTATCCTAAAATATTAAAAAAAAAATAAAGTAAGATTAAAAAATAACATAAAATAGATAGGTTTAATAAATTGATAAAATAAAAAATTAAAGCTAAATTTAATTCTTAATCTCGCCAAATGCTTCGAACTCTCTTCGAAGGTCGGCAGCACAGGCATGATGCACATGACTCCCAACATATACAACTTTAGACATACTCTGCGAACATGCAAAGCAGAGGAAACGTGAGAGAAAAACGATTAGAGGTATGAAGCATCAGAGAAGAGAGAAAAAATCTAAATAAGAGAAGATCAAATACCGATAATGAAATTGCAAATCTTATCGTAAATCAGAAATGAAAATATTCTACAACAAAACAGAGAAATGTTGTGAGAATGTGAAGTAGGGGAGAGATGGAAAGAAGAAAATGCAAACAAAGGAAAAAATGAATCGTCTGAAGAGAGAGCTTACCAGAAGTGTGATTGTGTGTGATTTTGGTTTCTTACATAATATATATATATATATATATATATATATATATATACACACACATAAATGTAAAGGCGCGCGCATTTCTTTTTAAACAAAATAATTAGTTAACGTAATAAAATTTAAATTAACTAGGCAAACAAAAATAATAAAATATAAGCTAAAACTATAAAGTTAGTTTTAAAAAATTATTAGCATATGAAATGAACATTCTAAAAATTACCCAAATCGAAATATTTGGTTTGTCCTCTAATATATCTTAAAATTAAACGAATAATTATGAATTTATTTATAAGGGCTTAAACTATACCTGTCAATGATCGGGCTGGGAGGCTCGACATGAATAGCACCCAACTCTTCACTGTCAAGAAAAGCTTCTCCGCGCAGAAGTGGTGCGGCTCCACTTGCATCGTCATGTTGTGATGGATACTGATCGAATATCAAAAATTTAATCGAGAAGAAATTAAAGAAATTTAGTGCAAAAATGGAAGAAGATACCTTATGCTCAGAGGTGGTGGTGGCCGAAATCTGTGGGTGAGTTGAAGACCCAAGTGCTCCAACTCGATGGGGAGCTGTCGGAATCATCGTCCTTGTGAGCAGAAGTGGTGCGTCGTCGTGGCCGAAGAAATTGAAGGAATGATTGGAAATAGGGAAATTGATTAAATAGTGCAACTGATGGACTTTTTTTGATTGGGCTCTAGAAGTGGGTAAGTTGAAAATTTGGGTTTCTTCTCACTCCCTCTATTTGATGTGTTATTTAGGTCGAGATTGGATAAAAAATTATTATTAAAACCCAACTAAATTTTTAATATTAATGTGCAAGCTGGAAACATTAAATCAATCTCAACAATTTTCTATACACCTTCCCTTCAGTTTTACTTTTGCAATTTTCAAAACCAATTGCAATAATTATGCACCCCTTCAGTTTTATTTTTGCAATTTTCAAAATCAATTGTAATAATTATGCACCCATTCTAAGCCTAAGACTACCCACATCAATGACTTTGGGGGTAAGTCATCACAAAATTCCAAACAATTTATGAATAATAATAAAAAAATGATATGACTTTCACCTCCTGCGTGACTTCATGCTTTTTTAGAGTCATTATTGAGTCATCCAATCTTTTGCTGCCATTTGGCAGCATTTGATTGAATGATTAAATATTATAAATAATAAAGTTATATCATTAATATTATGTATAATTATTAATAAAAAATGAAAAATTATATCAAAATTCATAATTTTTTCTCTCTATAAATAGAGTCTAATATTGATATGTATCCACACCAAAATCAAAACTCTCTATTCTCTCTATATTTCTTTAGCTCCAATATATTTTCAAGTATTGGAAGTTATGAATCCAAACTATTTTTTCAATCCCCAAAATTATCCAAACTCTGAAGATTATCCTACCTCTCAAAATCATCCAAACTCTGAAGATCATCGAACCTCTCAAAATTATCCAAATTTTACCCCTATCAGAATTATTTCCCATTTCCAAAATAAAAGCAAAGGAATTCAATGTTGTTTTTATGGAATTGTCACTTCCCATTCTCAATACAGTTTATTCACGTGAAAGAAAATTGAAGAATCCAACTCACTTCCAATTCCCACATGAAAGCAAAGGAATCCAATTATATTTTAATTGAGTTGTCGAATTCAAGTTGCTGGAAAGATTCAGAGCTTGCTCACATGGATTTTATATATAGCATTAGCATCACAATATACATTAAACAAAATTCTCTCAATCACAATATCATTTCTCAAATTGTTTACATTTTTCACTTCATAAAAATGTCACTCAATGAAGACTCTTCAATAAATTCAGTCTCAAGCTCTGAATCTTTCCAACTCCCTGAATTTGATGAATGGGTAGAACGAAGTAGGCAACAAACTCATCAAATTTAACGAGTTTCTGAAGATCTCATTATAAGCAATCCTAACTTGCTTGTAGGCGCATCAAGGCCTACAACGAGAAGGAGAAGGAGGTATTGTAATAGGCAACGCGAGATTGGTGAGGAGCGTTTGATGAACGACTACTTCGTGGAAAGACCGACGTACACTCCAGAGATGTTTCGGCGTAGATTCCGTATTCAAAAATCATTATTTCTTCGTATAGTGGAGGCCATCACTGCCAGTGACGCATATTTTCAACAAAGGTCTGATGCTACATGTAGACTATCTCTTTCACCACTACAAAAGTGTACTGGAGCAATAAGGGTGTTGGCATATGGGGCATCATTTGATGCTGTTGATGAATACTTACGAATGACTGAAACTGTTACAAGAGATGCTCTTTTACATTTCGTAGAAGGTGTCATTTCTTGTTTTGGTGAAACTTATCTGAGAAAGCCTAATGAACAAGATTTGGCAAAACTACTACTCTATGTTGGGGAACAACGTGGTTTTCCAGGCATGAATGGAAGTATTGACTACATGTATTGGCAATGGAAGAATTGCCCAAATGCGTTTGTTGGGCAATATACAGGAAGAAGCGGACATCCAACAATTGTTTTGGAAGCTGTTGCATCCTATGATTTATGGATATGGCATGCGTTCTTTGGAACACCAGGTTCGTGCAATGATATTAATGTATTACATTGATCCCCTATTTTTAATGATGTCTTAGAAGGTCGATCACCAAAGGTTGATTACATAGTGAATGGTCGTCAAAATGATAGAGCATATTATCTCACTAATGGCATATATCCTTCATGGGCTGCATTTGTCAAGTCGATTATTGCTCCACAAATCCGAAAGCATAAGTTATTTGCTCAACACCAAGAATCTACTAGAAACGATGTCGAGCGAGCATTTGGAGTTCTGCAAGCTCGTTTTGCATTTCTTCGACGTCCACGCCTTATTTGGGACAAGGTTTTGATGGGGAAAATAATGATGACTTGTATTATTATGCACAATATGATAGTGGAAGATGAACGAGACACATAGCAAAATTATTATGATCTCACTGAATTTCTCAGGGATATACCCACATGAGTAGATCCAGATAATGTTGAATAAACTAATTACTCTACACAACGCATTTCAAGTCTATCTGCGTATATGGTTAATAGAGATCAACTTCGTAATAGAGAAGCTCATCGTGCCCTTCAAAATGACTAGATTGAGCACATATGGAATAAATTTGGAGCTCAAAATTAAATATGTAATTTGCATTTCTTTTGTAATTGTGATCTAATATTTTGTGCATTTATTTGTAATTTGTTTTACTTATTCATATTCCAAGTCTTGTAATTTTTATTTCGCTGTTAATCTAAATTTCTCACTTATTTAAGTGTGCAATAGTGTATTTTTATCACAATTATAAATTTAAAATATAAATTATAAATAAACATATATATATAGATATATTTGTTAATTATTTTAAACTTAATAAAAATTGATATTGATAATATATATTGAAAAGTAAAGTAAAAAGAAAATATAATTTAAGTTGGGTTGGAGTTATTGATGAGTGTAGAAATTAGATTAGGTTGTGGGTTGTATAGGTGGAGGTGAGAGAAATTAATATTTTATTAAATGTTGAATTGGGGTTGGGTTATGAATGGGGTAGTCTAAGAACACCAAACAGTTTGGCATTTGAATTAAGTCAACAATATTAATTTCTACTGCATTAAGGCTTTTCTCGATTTTAATTACTATATGCATAACAATTCAATTCTTGATTTTAATGGCCTTATAAGTATTTAAATTATCGGTACTATTTTGTAGATTAAAAATTAAAACTTGAATTTTGAAATTTCCTATCGCACTATCTATTCTATAACAACCTTGTAATCATTCAAAAAACCGTTTTCACTCTATATTTTTGTACTTACATTATTACGAAAGAATTTAAACTCTACAATTAATGTACGATTAATTTGAGGGTACGAATTGCCAGCCATCGAAAACAAGAAAGAAACAGTGATCTTGAAAATGTATATTTCATTGTTCAAAGGTTGATTTTTTTTTGTTTCTATATTTAAAAGGCAAAATATTATTCATCAATGTATATTTTTTTGTTGAGGAAAATTCTAAAATAACAAGTTTAACTATTTTAAATGTAAAAAATAGCAACTCCTACGAAAAAATACATAATATAGCAAAAATTATGCAAATACCCTTACTTTCATAACTCAAACATGTGTCCAGTCAATTCATTGTTTTTTTTCTTCCAAAAATTAAAAAAACTTCACTTCCAATAAGTTTTAAAAATTAAATAAATGATTTAATTTATTTACAAGTGAGTATTTCGATCACCTAATTTTATTGAAGCTTTTTTTTTTTAATTTTGTTTTAAAAACTTTTGAATTGACCAATTGAATTGAAATTTAAATTATTATGATTGTGAATTCAAATTATAATCAAAATTTGAGTAATTTTAATTGGAAGATTGGGGTGTGATTGCTATTATTTTAAATTATTTAAGTGAATTGGAATTAACGTTTAAATAATTATGAGCGTGAATAGTTTTTTTAAAAATTAATTGTTAATTTAAAGAAATTGATTATTTAGTTCAAATGAAATTCAAATTACTTAGAAGGTGATGTGAATTAATATTTTTTAATACAAATAAGAGCTGTGAATTCAAGTAATTTGGGGTTATGAATTTAAATTTTTATTATTAAAAGCGGATGTAAATTCAATAATTAAGGTTGGGCATAAATTCCAAATTATTTATATTTCAAAAAAATGTTGTAGTGCACCCAAATATTAGATTTAATTTTGTGAAAAAGGAAATGAATTAAATAATTAATTTTTTATAATTTTTACGATTTAATATTTTTTATTAGACATTTCCAAATAATTAATTGATATTTGAGGGTAAATTAGACTTTTTGCTCCACTTTTGCTATTTTGTGCATTTATTGATAAGAATTGTCATTATTTGGATGTGCTTTTAAGATTTTGCTATTTTAAGTTATTTCCTCTTTTTTGTTTGTGTATGGTGAAAGTTCATAAAACAATTTCTTTGATACCATGATAGTGTTTTCCGCAAATGTAAAAGTTTTATTGATTGGTTTAAATAGAAGATAAAAGATACATGAAAAATATGAAACCCTAACAAAACCCTAGATACAAATATATCCAAAGATATGGAGAAATCCTTCTATCACATAAAAGATAATGTTCTATATTTAAAAAGAAAATTTTTATTTTGTTTCTATATTTAAAAAGCAAAATATTATTTTGCGAATGTTTATGTTTATGTATGGTTAAATACATTTTGTTTCAAGGGAGAAGGTGAGTTTTTGTGGTGTTAATTTCCGTTAAAAAAATTGTAAATAATGTGTGTTGGATTTTGTTGTTTAATTTCACTTTGAGAAATGTGACTGCAATATATATAAACAAATTCTTATGCGATTTTATATAAAAATAAATCTATATGTATGTCGATCTTCCCTCAAATTCATCAAATCATTTTAAGTTTGCTTTTCATATCATAATTCTTAAAATTATATACATGTAAATATTTAATGGCACGATGGTGTAAATCTAATTTTACTATATCGTAATTGTATTTTTACATACTTTATTTTTTTGTAAATGATTTTATTTTTATTATATTCTAATTTTATTTTATCTCTTATGTATTTATTTAATTCTTAACAAATCTACAAATTGTACATATCATGTGTTAGGTAAAAATAAAAATAATCAAAATTGAAGAGTGACGACGATAAATTTTTTTTTTCCTTGTACAAATTTTATTATATTCTATTTTTATTCTAAGTTGATATTTTATTTAATTATATAATTTTTTTTGTTACGTAAAAACTCAAGAAGAGTCTCCATAACATTTATTTCTTGATCTGTCTTTGCTTGAGTAGATAGTAACATTAACGTTTTATGATATGTATGGAGATATCTCAACCGGAAGTATTTTGAGAATAAAACTCTTTTTCATTGGAGGTAAATAATAAAAATCTATATCTATATATATTTATAAAAGCATAACTCCTTTTCACAAAAAAAAAATCCTGCCCAAACGAAGCTACCAAAAATAGTATTATAATATGTTAGGCAATAATGATATATATGGAAAGTTAAATAACCATTATAATTCATAATTCATTATTATAAGCTATCTTATTATATATGCATATTAGTTAGGAAGATGATTTATTGCATTATGGAATGTACTTAATCTAATATTTTATCATATATTAGGTAATTTTCTCTATAAATGGTTATTACATAATCATTGTAATTTGTATATTTAAATATATTCTATAAAGAACTTCTAAAAATAATCACAAAAAATGTAGAAAGTAATTTTTACGATAGTTATTATGCTTATAGAAAACTTCCAATAATAATCATTAAAAAAATATAAATTATTATTATTATGGTTACACAATTAATTTATTATGCAATAATAATTTGGTTTGAAGAATTCAAATAATGTTTTTTTTTTTTGTGTGTGTGTATTTTCGAATTAACTGGAAATATGGATGACAAAAAAATAATGGAATACAATTTTTGCAATTGAATTAATTATAAATCTTACAATTTTCTCGATTTAATTTAACTTCTGGAACTTCGAGTTGGCTAAACCAAGCCAAAATCTATGTTACGGGCCAAAAAATATTTTGACCAAATAACTTGAGGTTGAATAAGGCTAAGCCCAACAATTGGCAGACTAATATGAGTAATTTTTTAGTAATACTTTTTAATCATAATTATATTACAAAAATATACTCCTAATATTTAAGATCATGTTTTTCAAATTATGTTTCAAATGATATAAATGTATTTAGTTAATTAGTATTTAATAAATAATAAGTTAAGATTTATTTAACCATAAAGTTAAAATATTTATAAAATAAAATATATATTTTTAATATTTAAATTGGTGAATATATGAGGTTTAATACATGCTTTGATTTTTTTATATAAAGAAAACAAATACTCCGTACCCTCTTTCTATTATTTGGAAGATTGCAAGAGTGAAAGAAATATTTAATAATATAAAGTTCTTATGAAATATTAAAAATTATAAATAATTTGTAAATTTATTATCATTACAGCTAGTTTGAAAGTCAAAAAGTTAGGGCTGGATCGAGATTTTTTAGCTTGAAAAAATTTCTTCCAAATAAATAACCCGTAACCCGATAGTGCTAACCCAAAATATTATGGGTTAGCTCGATTAACATCCTTAATTTAAAGCGTAAAATTTTGATATTTCATTTCTTTATATTCACAAATAAAATATAATGATATAATTTAAAAATAAATTATTAATAAAAATATATACACCCTGCGCGATACGCGGGAAGCAAACTAGTAATGAATGATAGTAAACTCATAATATATCTAAATATAAATATTTATATTTATATATATATATATATAAATATAAATAAGTCAAAATTTGTGTTAGACGATCTCACAATTATGCTTTGTGAGATATTCTAATCTGAATAAATATGTTGAGCACATTTCTATCCAAACGCACGTCAAAATTAAGATTTTTGCAGCCAATTTTGAACAAAATTAGTTGATTCTGATTGAAATGTCTCATAAATATCTCACAAGGGACAACACACAGGTATAAATCTAATAATATAAAATATAAGACACTTACTAGTGGACCAGAGCAACACTATAAACATCACCTAAAGAAATATACATTGTTAAATTTTCAGGACGTGTCTTAATTATTACATTAATTATGTTGTAATTACACCATCATTAATCAATTTTGTGGATTAATTTCTCATTCACCAGTATTCAAGTTTGAAAAAAAATAAATATACGTAGATTAGTTTTATAATATTTAATAAGGAAATAAAAATAATTAATCATGAAAGTTTTATGCAATCATCAAATGAAAATTGCTTACAATCAGTGATCGATAGCAGATCCAATTCGTTGGACAATATATAGAGGCAGAAAAAGAAACCGGCAAACTCTTGTAAAAGAAATAGAATTCTAACTAAAATAGAACACTAATGAATCAAATTAATAACCTAATAATTCTATACTCCCTCCGTTCCATAACATCAATCTTATTTTCCTTTTTCGTCTGTCTCAAACATTAGTCCTCTTTCCTAAAATGGAAAATTAATACACACTCACTAATAAAATATTAATTTTCTCTATCTCTACTCGCATTGGTATCTGTGCTGGAATGAAACAAGACTAATATTATAGGATGGAGGGAGTAATAAATTTGAGATAATCATCATCATAAGATGTCCAAAATAATAGAGGTGGGCACAAGAGTTGCAAGTTGTTGGTGTTTACGAGCCCTTGCTTGGATAGCTTTATTAGGAATCAAATTAGTACATCCTTTCAAAAAAAAAAAAAAAAGGAATCAAATTAGTACGAGGGCAAGGATAAAGTTTCCTTGAATGAATGGTAATTTTTTGGAGCTTAGGAGCCCACATCACTAAAAGCTCAATGAAATGTACTTCACATGCTACACCGCCAAATCCCACATACTCTACTTCCTTCAAATTTCTATATATATCCGCGAACCCCTCAGGCTCTTCAATCTTCCTTTCACTACACCCCCCACACATCTTTGCCTGCACAGTACAATTCTCCAAATTATTACACTTGATTTTGACTTGTTTGCTATTAAATTTACATTCTCTTTGTATAATTTACTTGACAAACTTGCTCACTAAATCTACTTAATATTAAAGTCAGGTTCAGTTAGTTTAAGGAGAATTGTCGATTCATGACCCAAAAGATAGTTTAATTATCCGAAAGATGATTTATCAATCCAGGACCCGAAAGATCAAACAATTCTCAATCCAGACCTGATATTGAGGACTTGGATTTGATAATTAATTTTTCGGATTTTGAATCGAGTCATAAAAAATGGTATGTAACTTTATTAATAACGGAAGATTGAAATAATAATCCTCTTATGAGGCCAAAAGGTTATGCCGCTCAAACTAAATAATTTTTCCAATCTATAATTTTTCTCCTACTATGACTTGGCTTAAAATTTAAATAAACAAATTAACACCACCCTAATCAAATAAAAATGATAACACTGAAAATTTAACATTATCTAGATATTTTAAAAATAAAAGAAATTCAAAACTATCTAAACTCTCAAATCTAAATTGAATAACTAATAAAAAGCTCAAAGTAATGTGCTATAAATGTACAACTTCTATTCCATTGATTATATAAACTTGGATTCACTAATATTCTAACCACATGACACTTAGTTGTATTATTGACTACACGCTTTGTATAAATGTTTAAATGATTTATTGTCTTAATTGTGAATTTATGTTCCATAAATAATTTATTAATTACTTTTTTAATAAAAAAATAGGAATCATACTCCAAGCATAAACATCAACTAAATGACCAAATCTGCCGGTGGAGACCAAAAGATAAAAACAAATATTAAAGTATAATACTCCCAAAGCTCCATCAAACACACACACATATATATATATATATATAAGTATCTAGCATGAAATACATTACCTGTCA
>JAPKLW010008528.1:0-13251 GCA_026898455.1 Plectranthus barbatus | reverse complement strand
TTCAAGGGCATTACTACTCTCTCAACCTTTTTGGTGATCCCCTGCTAGGGTAATATTACAAAATTCCTGCTAGAATTTTCCTAATTTTTTAGTATTTGATAAGAAACTTATTGGCTTCATGTAGCTAGGGTTTAGGTTGATCTTGGTTTTCAAGAAGAAATACTGAAACAAGGAATTCTCTTTTGTTAATTTAATCAGTCAGTTGTTTTTTCACTAATAATACAAAGCTCATGGCCATTATATCTGTTGGGGGAACCGCCAACTCGACATTATTATGATATTGTCCGCTTTGGGCGAAAGCCCTCACGGTTTTGCATTTAGGCATCTGAATCTCCATCCCAAAAGGCCTCATACTAATGGAGTTGGATGGACTCTTATATACAAGGAATCCCATCCTTGTTTTCTCCGATGTGGGACATGGGCTTGCCAAACCCAACAATATCTGCATGCATTTGAATTTAATTCATATTGTCATTTACAGCCAATGGAAAATCATTATTATTGTGCTATTTGTCCACCCTGTTGTGCCAAGAACTGGTTGCCTGCTTAACATGATTATATTAATGTGCATCACAATTATTTACGAGAGAACATAATTTTAAAATTTAAAAAAAAAGTGGTTCATTATGTTGCAGAGATAGTGTATTCTTCATGTACATATGACAGATTCATTTTAATTTGTCTCTGCTGAATATCTCATCTCCCACAACAAACAGTAGCTAGCTAGCTATACACACATCTCTGCTGAAGATCTCATCTTCATTTGAATCAGTCTGTCTTCATTTGAACACCATAAGAGTAATATAAATTTTCTATGATTTAAAATAAACAGTAAGTATCACATTATTATCAAGATAAATTATATATTGATCACAAATTAAATTATCAATATATTATATCTATCCACTATAAATAAAAGTAGGAAGTCAGACGTAAAAGACTTAATGATATTTCATAAAAATAAAACGATTGCAATAGAAGACGTAATATTAACATTCAATTATGAATTTCATGAAAAAAAAAAAATGCAAACTAGCAATATTCAGTTATATTCTTGCTATGATGTTTGCTTGGTATTAGTTAAGTCTGTGCTCGTCACTATACCTTTATTTAATTGAAAGATAGCCTTCGAATATTTACCCTCTACCTCTAAGATTGGAATACTTGCTATCTAACTCGGATCTGCTATCTATCTCATCCACTTCATCACAGGGCTGATCACAGCCTAGTCCTTCAACCTTGTGACAAACTCAACTTCTGGACGCAATGCAACATTTGTCGGTTCTGGACAAACGGCCTAGTATACAGTTGCACAAAATGCAAATTCAAAGCAGACATCAGATGTGCGTCCCTGCCCAACACCAGGCTCATCCTAATCATTATCTTCACTTAATCCTCAAAGAGTACTACTGGACAGGGCTCTGCCGTGGTTGTGGATCTACTTTCGGTTATGGGATGTCATACAAATGCGGCAGTTGTGGATTCATGGTGTGCAATAGATGTGCTTTGCTGCCACCAACCAACAAGCATAAACTGGAGAAGCACCCACTGCCGCTGACATATGATGCAAATCTCAACCATCCCGACCGCTTCTGCTGCGACGCCAGTGAAGATGTACAAATGATCAATCCCAAGAGCTGGATGTACCACTGCCGCGACTGCGACACCTCCTTCCATCCCAGGTGCTTTCCTGCTACCTCTGGAGAGTTTCGAAACATCAAGTTCGGGCAAAGGTATGCAGTTGGGGCGGATGTCCACCCGCACCCTCTCACATTTTCACTTCTAACCACAAAGCTGCGCTGCGACGTTTGTCGCACCAGGCTCTACGGTCGCACCAGGTTCTACGGAGAGAGTGAATATGGATATGGATATGATCAGCGTGGATTTCACTGTCCCTCCTGCAACTTCTTCATGTGTTTATGGAAGTGCGGCCAAAGCCACCTAAATCTAAATGATATTCGGGCCCTGGATTGACTTGCGAAATTGAGATTTCCTGCCCAATTAAATATATTGTATGCATTATTAGTTTTCATTACTTTTATTGCTATGTATGCAATTCCATTTCCAACTCATCATATTAATTATGTACTACTTTCACATACATTCCTCATAATTCGTGTATTGTGTTTTGTTGGACGCCCTCGTATTTACTCTGCATATTCCTCCGATTCTCTATCGCGTCATAGCCTGTACCTCACATACTCTCGTATATTAAAAATAATAATATAAAATATTTTATTTGTGAAAAGTATTTCTAAATATAAATATTATACATGTCATGTATAACACGTTAACTCTTATTAATAAAGAATGATGATCATATAATATTTTGCCACTAAAATTCTTGCAAAATGTGATATGTTCAAAAAATGAGATGTGCACAAGGGCGTGAAGCGCATATATAAGTGATGTAAATAAAATAGACTTAACACATAAATTCACAAAATCTTCATATTTTAGCATACAAAAATATAATTTATATAAAAAATAGGGCAAATATAGTAGATAACTTTTGGGGATACCTGAAAAATATATCCCCATCTTTCACAAATTAAAGAAATATATCCCACATATTTAAAGTTAGAGAATTATATCCCAATTTTAATTCTATTAGGAAATTATATCCTCATTCGCTTACTCATCCGTTAAGTGTCACGTGGCGCTGATATGACGTTGACTCACTTGCACATGGCGCCACATCAATGACATGTCATTTTTATTTTTAAACATTTTTTTTATTTTTTGATATTTTCTAATTTAATTATAAATGTATTTTTTATTTTAGTCTTTTCAATAATATTTTTTGATTTTTTTAAATAGTACTAATTAAAATATTATTAGTATATATATATATATATATATTTCTTATTAGAAACATATATTTATTTTTTCATTAAATTTTAATAAAAAAATAAATATTCACTTATTTTTAAATATATTAAATTTTATTATTAAATAATATTTTAATAAAAAAATAAATATTCATTTATTGTACATGAAGAAAATAAAATAAATATTATTAAGAAATTAGGATATAAAAATAAAAATACATTAATAATTAAATTAAAATAGTAAGAAATTAAAAAAATATTTAAAAATAAAAAACACACACCATTGCCACATAGCGCTGATATGGTGCCATGTGAAAGTGAGTCAACGCACCGCCACATTAGCGTCATGTGATACTTAACAGATGAGTTAGCGAAGAATGATATAATTCCCTAATTTAAAAACCCTAGGATATATTTGCCTAATTTATAAAAAATGGGATATATTCTCCTGCTATCCCTAACTTTTGTGGTTTTCCCTTGTTAGCGTGTATAGACTAATGTAGATGTTAATATTAGTATTGAAATATTAATACCAATTTATCCCAAATTATTAAAATGTTTCAAAAAATATCAAAACTCTTGAAATATATTCCAAACTATTTTTTCGATCAACGAAAAGTTGACTGTATTATCTGAAATCTAAGTCACAAACAATGAGCTATTATACTAAACATTTAAATTCAAAAAATTAATTTGCTGACTTGAATTTCCGACAACACAATCATATTTCCGATGATCAAAAAAAGATAGTTTGAGATATATTTGTACATCTTTTACTTTTTAATAGTTTGAGTATTTATTGAAAAAATTGAACAATTTGGCATAAATTTGAGAAAACTCACATAATTCAGGATATATTTCAACATTTTAGCTAAATTATATATCAGTTTTATATTAATAATTATATCGAATATTGATTTTCGGGTCGGGGCACGACCCGCATCCAACCAAAAAACAATCCGGATATGGTTCTGGAAAAACGAGTGGCTCTCTTCTTGACCCGAATTATCACCTCCCAAACCCAAAAAATCATACAGAAATGGCCTCCTCTCATTCTTCCAACGCCATCCATGGCTTCCACGCACTCCCTTTCTAGCTCCTCGTTTTTGCACCACTTTGCAAAACCCACTTCAAGAAGTAGCTTCAGTTTGAGACTCAGAGCTTCTCTATCGACTCCCTCTTCATCCATGGCGGCAACGGCGGAGAAGGTGGTGCCTGCCGTCATAGTGGGCGGAGGGCGCGTCGGGAGAGCCCTTCAAGACATGGGCGGTGGAGGTGATGTTCTAGTTAAGAGAGGCGAGCCCGTGCCTCTTGATTTTGCAGGGCCAATTTTGGTTTGCACCCGGAATGATGATTTGGATGCGGTGCTCGAATCTACTCCAAAATCGCGATGGAGCGGTATGATTTCAGACTCCTTTTTTTTTTTTTTTTTAATGAAGGTGCTCTGGCCATGAGATTGTGTGTATGCTTCAACCATTGTTCTTGAAAGTAACGATGAAATGCTCTTGGTAAAATATTGAATGTATGTATGCACACATATCTTTATGATATTGTTAATATGTGCATATGGATGTTAGATACTCACAATTCACATGTTCAGGGCTTGTGATTTTTCATTGTTTGTTTGACAATGAATTCCATCAGTAGAGCAAGATATTCATACACAATAGTTAGTCCTTGTGTTGTTTTAGGCCCTTGTCTCCAATTCAAGTGGGAGATATGTGCAAAGATTGATGTAATGCGTTTTATGTGTAAAGTAACAACCTTTTTTTGCTTATCCAGCTTGCTTATGATAGAGGGTGTTCAGTGTTGTATATGTATTGGATTTGGTGTTACATGCAAAGTTTTGAATCTGGTTTAAGTGTAAATATATGGATATGTTGTGTTTCTGTGTTTATAATGGTATGTTGAATACTTACCAGTTGTGGATGAGAAAGGATGTTTTCAAAACAAGGGTGGTGATGATTCTTAACAATGTAGCAGATTTGGTGTTTTTCCAGAACGGAATGCTGGAGCCATGGTTTCAAAGTAAAGGCCTAGGAGATGCCGATCAAGTTTTGGCATATTTTGCTGTTTCAAAGCTTGGTGAACCTCCTATTGATGGGATAACCGACCCTAATCCAGAGGGGCTTACTGCTGCGTATGGGAAGTGGGCTTCTGCTGTTGCTGGAAGACTGCGTGCTGGTGGCCTTTCTTGCAAGGTTAGAGTCCAAGGTTCAATGATTATGTGATGTTCGACTCAATGTGGATGTCTGTGATGTTTTATATCAAATGAAGTTTTGATGCTCGAAAACCAGGTTCTTGAAGAAGAGCCTTTCCAGAAACAGATGCTTGAGAAACTCATATGGATTTGTGCTTTCATGCTCGTTGGAGCCCGTCATCCTGGAGCAACCGTAGGTGTTGTGGAGAAGGAGTATCGTTCAGAGGTAGTCAAACTAGCATTTTTTAGAATCTCTCATTACATTCTCTATCCATATTTCATTTGAAGAGTGATGAACTCTCTAACTTGCAGGTGTCGGCCCTTATAGCAGAACTCGCTGCAGCTGCAGCCGCGGAGAAAGGTTTGGTCTTTGAAGCAGCGATTGAGGAGAGGCTATGTGCTTATTCGCGAGCAGTTGCTCACTTCCCTACAGCAGTTAAGGAGGTAAGAAAGTGTTCATCTCATTGAAATGGTGCAGTTATATATGAGTTTAGAAATGAGTGTGGATTTGTGGTTGCAGTTCAAATGGAGGAATGGATGGTTCTATTCTCTCTCGGAGAAGGCGATTGCTCAAGGCAAACAAGATCCTTGCCCCTTGCACACTGCTTGGCTCAAAGAACTCAAGATTGTGTAGTCTCAAATATAATTTACATTTCAAGCAACATATTTGAATTCCTTTCATCAAAATGGTTGAACATCAAGTTTTCTTGCTTTGCACCATAGCCATTTATAATAGCTCCCTTTCTTCACAAGTTGGTTTTGATAGAGATTTCAGATTCCAACATGGAGTAGTTGAGAAACAACACTATTTGTTCATATTTGAAGTAAAAAAATTTATCAAAACTGAAGCGGCGGACAGAAGAAAGATTTATGGGCTATGGCCCTACTAAGTAGGGATGACAATTCGTGTCAGGGTTATATCAGACCTTATTGTGTTCGTGTCATAATTTTTCATGTCGGATTATTGTATCATTATACAAGATTTTTAGCTCTAAGTACAGTGCAAACAATTTGTGTGTTTGAATATTTTCGTGTTTCGGGCCAGGTTTATGTTGGATCATGTTTGTGTCGAATTCATGTCAGTAATTACCACCCCTACTAGCAGTAACAAGAATCCTCAGGTTAAATACAATTAAGAGAGAAAATAATGAAATGGGAGTTGCATGAGCATATAAATTACACAGAAAATTGCATCCAAAGCCAATGCTTTACACCAAAAACCAGTGGGGTCTTCTCAAAAAAACTTTGGCATCAACTCCGGAGGCATGGCAGGGATGCTTCATAACTACAGGAATTTTAGTTTTCCTTTAGCTAAAGATGCTTTCGACAGCTGAAGACGGCACGAAACCTGTTGAGCCCCAGCCAACGCAGAGCATTCATCCCTGGACCCAAGAGTCACAGCAAAGTAAAGATAAACAGTGCATAGAAACGCGAGGAGGACGAGAGCAGTCAGAAGAAAACGATGTCTCTGCACAAGGGTCGAAAAGTCTCCCAATTCATCGCCTCGCGAGTGTTGTTTCCTTGGTGATGGTGGAGAGAATGCAGTCTGCGTCTGGGACCTCCGATGAGGTGAAGTTATTACATTGTCAAGAGCCATGTATTAGAATTGCTTTCTGCACCAAGAGCCGGTTCCTGCACATGATCAATTCGTGTTAATTAGTGAAGGGCATTGGCTATATAGCATCAAAATGTAGGATCATATTGAATATGAAAAATGACTCCAACCACCACAATCTGGTTTGTATGCCAGAGCTATAAATGGAATGAGGGTGACTGCCAGTGTTTTTATGAAAAGATACATGACTGAGCAATTCTACTGCATGAATTGGCCAAGATTAAATGGAAAAAACTGCTTAACAAATGTAGGGCATCTCCATCTCCATCTCCGGCACTATCCATTAGCAAAACCAATAATGGCTTCGTGATACAGTCCATAAATCAACATTGAGAAAGATAGTAGGCCAAAGCATCAATTTTAGTTCAAACTATCCGCCTTTTTTTTCAATTTTAGTACCAACTATTATCTATCTCAATATATAAAAAACTATTCAAATCTATGACGAATAAATTTTCCAGCATTGGAAACTGACATAAACATGCCGGAAACTCATGTCATATTAAAAAAATGACACGTTGCAAATCAAATGGTGTGGATTTCCAGCATGCCCCATCAGATTTTCGATGCCGGAAAATTTCTTTGCTGTATATTTGAATAGTTTTTTGCAGTTCAAACGTAAAAACGAGAAAGGAAATAGTTGGTAATAGAATTGAAAACTTAGGACTAAAATTGATGTTTTGGCCAAGATAGTAACTTTCAACAACTGTCCAATGGCTATGAGTGAACACAAAACATAACCCATATCTATGTCATCTAGAACAAGTGTATATTTTGATTTTTGGCAGAGAACTCTAAATTTGGAAAGCATTTGACATAGTTTATATAGTCTAAGCAAAAGTCAAGTAAAATCAAGAATTACAGCACCTAACAAGACTGCAAGGTGAAAATGTCAATAAACCTATGCTGCATGAATCTCGCCACCCTCATCCCTTTACTTTGGAAACCTATGGCATTCAAGATTTGCAATACTATGCAGGATGCACCAAACAAACAAAAATGATGACAACATAATTATCATAAAATACGAAAAATAACAAAAATTAAATCTGCAAATCCCAGAATTTTCATTTAATCCGTTATTAATCTCTTCAGCATTCTCATTAACTCTCGTTCGCTATTACCAGATCAAATCAAGATAGCTCAGAATGCTGAATAATTCAACCAAAAACGGCGCCGATCCCACCAATTACAAATCAACACCATTTATCTCCCAAGATTTCACTCGATCCGGAGCCCTAGCAACGAAATCTATTCTTTCCACTAAATCAGAACAATAAAACTCAATGGGCTCCAAATCAACGCAAGATCAATCGCAATGAGGGATAATCCCAAAACCACACACAAAAGGAGTCAGAAGCGAACAGATCTAATATACATCAAGAAAAATACCTTGCCCAAGACCGAAAAACAAGGAGCGAAACAGAGCCTCGATTCGAAAACGGGATTTCTACAAACCCAAAAAGAATGAATTTTTAGCTCCACGCCTCCACCTATTCAATCATTAAACAATACACATGTATGTAGGCTAGTAGGTTTCTATTATTCTGTGACTTTGCGATTCATTCCTTCACCCCTCGTGATTGGCTAGATTAAATAGAAGGAGAGATGCCAGCAACAACGCGCTTCGCACTTTTCAACTGTAGAGAGAGAAAAAAACAACTAAAAATGTGTGGGGAAGCTGGGGAAGGTATGGGCTTCGAACGAGACGAACTCTATTTCCCTATTCTTTTCCATTTTTAATTTAATTTTTTGTTTTCTTTCTAATTTCACAGTCCAGAACTTGTGAAAGAGGCCAATAAAATTCAATGGCTAGTAATATCAAATCTCAAATTCGTAATCTTTTAACAAAACATCAATTTTAGTCTAAATTATCCGTATTTTTTCAATTTTAGAAATATTTATTTTATTTTTCAATTTTATTCGGAACTATAAAAAATTATTCAAATCTAAGACATAAGAAATTTTCCAGAAGCGGAAAAGTGATGGGGCATGCCAGAAATCCACGTCATTTGATTTATAACGTGTCAGTTTTTCGATGTCGAGAAATTTCTTCGTCCTGAATTTAAATCATTTTTTATAGTTCGTTCATAAAATTTAAAAAAAAAAGAGTTGGTCTCCTGAGAGACGGTCTCATCAGTTTTATTGTAAAATGGACATTAATACACCATTTTAATAAAATAAATACATCATTTTATTTTTAATATATTATTTTTTTAACAGTAAAAAATTACATTATTTGCAACAAAGAAATACATCATTAAATTCGTCTCACGATAAAAATGATAGACCGTCTCATATGAGAGATTGCCTAAAAAAAAATAATAGTTAGTATTAGATTTAAAAAGAGATTTAAAAAAGACAAATAATTTAAACTAAAACTAAAATAAACATTTAACTATCTTTTAATTACAAACAAAATATTTTCACCACCTCATCCAAAAAAAAAAAGTTTGATATTAATGCATGCATTCATTGAAGTTTAGTTAGTATCCGATGATTGCGGTGTCCCCCCATTTCAAAGTTAGGTATTCACCTTTTGAATGAGATTTGGGGCATCCCACCCCTTCAATGTTGCTTGGGTCACATATAGAGATCCATCAATATTATTTATTATTTCCTGAATAGAAAAAAGAATTGGTTTTGAGAAATTTAATGTGATATTTCAATTATTAAAAGATTTAATTATCCAGTTCCACCAAAAGTTGACAAATGTGATAAATAAATGTGAATCATCAACAGCAAACTTAAAAATTTCCCATTATTATTCAACAATTACTGACCGCATGGATAATTATCTTTGCCTTGCACGTTAGTTTTAAAATACGAGATGCATGGTGATGCGATGAGGCCCAAAAATCCGATGAGATGTCACTACTTTAAGAAATATCTGTATAAATTATATGTACTTTATATTAATTACTTAAATTTATAATTTCAATAGTAGATATATCAAATAAAAATAATATGTATCAAGTAAACATAATAAAACTAGTATAAAGTAGTAATTTATTTAGAATGATATTATTAAACCTATATATATATATATATATATATATATATATTTAAAAAAAGATATGTTATTGATTATTAAATTCTTATGAATTATTAAAACAATATAAATTATGTAAATTGGTTGTTTTTTTAAAGAAATATAAGATTTATATGATCTTATATTACCATTATAATAATATTAGTATAAGGTAGTAATTTATTGGACAAATTAATAAGTAACATAAATACACTTTCAAAAATCACATATTCACTAATTATACATTGTGAGTAAAAAAAAAAAAAAAAGGACTTCCTACCTTCCTCACCTTGCAGCCACGATACGCCTGCATCCATCGCGTCACGCATCGGCCGCATTAGGGAACATGAACACATCAGATGTATGAATGCGATAAGGTATATGTGATGCGCGCAAAGTTCAAATATATCACTTGTTCATGGTGTAGTGATAAAATTACTCTACCTATTACCAAAAGGTCATGAGTTCGAGCTTCCAGAGTCAGATTCTAAACATAACAACCAAATAAAAGTAGCAAATGCATCCAACCATTCTATCAACCCTTCCAAAAGGAAAAATTCCCACATCCACCATGATTTTCATGAGTGCCTTGTGTCAATTTAAATCCCCAAATAATTAACACCCCAAAAAAAGTTTGAAACTTCATAAATTTTTATTTTCCTTTCTCAAAAACGCAGCAAGGTGATAAATTTTTCGAACAAGAAAATTCAAAAGATTTTTATCAAAGAAATCTAGTAATTTTCTATAACTTCCTTAAACCGTTTACAGCATTTAACCAAGAATTGAATTAACCTCATCTACAACTCCAACTACTTCTCCTCCAATTACAAACAAATACACGCAAAAGGGTCATCATATTTTAGGCCACATTACTCCAATAATGTAAAAAAGTAGAAAGAAAAAAGAAAAACAAACAAACATAACAACAGACTACTTATTAAGTTAGTATATCAGATGCACACTCAATATAATATACAAATTCCAAAAAAAATTAATTGTCATTGTTAAAAATGACAATTTTTCATGTTCAATAATAAAATATTAATTCTACTTATATTCACAGCCCTTAATTTTCGTACCGAAAAGAAGTGTAACAATTCTGCTGATACGGATGTAGTACAAACTATATACCTCTGTCCCATATTATTAGACACGGAGGAAGTGGCACATGAACTAAGACAAATCGTGTTTGAATGTTTAAAGAAAGATTAACATATAAAATATTAATTAAATAATTCCTAATTACAAACTTAAAAAAGATAAGGGGAATATCATGAATATTTGGGGTTAGGGTCGTAATTTTAAGTATAGTTAATTTTAATTATATTTGGTTAATTTTTTGCCAAATAAGGAAATGTGTTTAATAAACGGGACGGACCGAAAAGGAATACGCGTCTAATGTAATGGGACGGATGGAGTATTAGAATATATATGAACAAACAACCATAATGATTGCAAAGCTGGTTAGGGATTTGGATCATCTGCTGTGCTCTTAGGCAAAACAAGAAATGTTGTGCACTTTTTAACCACAAATTTAATTTATTTAATATTTTATTAACCTAGGCATTGGGGTTAATATTTTATTCTTGTGATGAACAATATCTCCTGCTGTGCCTAGGTGCACAACAGATGATCCAAATCCACTAGTTAAATATTAGTTGAACGCTTAAGTAGGACTTAGCGTCTGGACTCCTAAATTTATAATTTTCAATATTTTAAATCTATAAATATTACTTAATAAAAAATCAAGTTATACAAATTGTAACTACTTTTTCAAATAATATATAAAAAGCACAGCCTAATCCCCTTAAAAGGGCAGGGGCGGATATAAAACTCGAGTATTATGGGGATTCGATCGTAATTTTGTAGGATTGACACTTTATAATTTTATTTTTTTAAAAAATAAATATATATATATATATATATATTAAAATAAAATATCGAAACACTGTGAGAACGACCAGCCTCATCGGGCCCGTACATAGTACTGCCCTGCAAAAGGTATAATGAAACTGATAAATTTATTTTCGAGTTGGATAGAGATCGCCTAATTCGATTTTATATCAATAACAGCTACATGACACATGGTAGATAAAAATAATAGCATTGCACAAGTAAGATAGAATTTTCAAGAAATTCAACAATAATAATATATGGTGCGTGATGTGTATATGCATGGTCAACCACCATTATGAGTCTACACCTCCCCTCTAATCCGTGACGTATTATTTTTCATAACTCCAATTTTTACATTCAATTTACATTTTCGGCCGCCACATAAATTTTTGTTGTGACGTGTACAATAATAATCACACTAATACCAAAAAAAGAGAAAATAAAATTGACTAGTCACCATTTTGATCTTAAGTATACCTTGACTTTTTTATTAATTTCTCTATATGCATTTACTTTGTAGGATTGTTGGGTAAGAAATATGGTTAATACTTAAAGATCATGGTTGTAAAAATTATTAGGCGCTCGAATAGAATTCGAGCCTAGTACATAGACAGTTTAGGAGTTTAGACGTTTTCTAGGCGGTAGTTAATCGATAAGTTAATTTTAATATTTAATATTTATAATATATATTTATTAATAAATAAAAATAAAATTATATAAATTTTAATAATTTATAAAAATATATATATGAATAGGTAGCTTGAACTGATTAAATAGCACGCAACATGCTTAATCGATCACTTAAATCGGCGTCTAGATGGATTAGACGGCTTAGGCAGTGCCTAAACACCGATTACTCGCCAAACTAATTAGAGACGAAAATTAAAAGATAATCAGTTCGGTTTGGAGATCGTTTTGGTAGGGTCTAAGCGGAGATTTTTACAACACTAGTTAAAGACACACAACGACTAGTGAAGCGTGTCTATCAAACAATTTTTTTAATGTTGGTTTAGAAAGAAAACTATGATGCAATAATTCAGAAATGATTCATGTCAAAATTGTTGGCGGTGAATGTATAAAAGGAGTAGGGTGATCGAAGCAATCTGAGATTGAGACAAACCAACACGTCTACATCTCAACTGCAATCTCCAATCCAATTGAAACTCCCATAAAAAAGATTTGATCTTTTAGGCAAAGAGCTGTTGCCCTTCATTTTCTTGTCTCTCCCATTAAGTTTTCTTTTAGAGGAGTCCCAAAAAAGATAAAGCAAGAAGAAGAAGAAGAAATATAGGCAGCTAAACTTCCTCTAAAGAAGTCATCTTTCTAGCCAAGAATTCTTTTATAACATCCCCACAAGATCATTTTTTTTTATTACAATCATGAGTTTGAGAGAGAAGAGAATGGGAGGTGAAGCTTGGTTGTTTTCTTGGCCATGGGAGAGCTTGGGTAGTTTGAAGGTATTAAATTTAGGTTTTTGCCCTTTATTTATTTATTTATTTCTTATTTTTACTATTTTCAAGAATTTGATTGTGTGTTATCTCTATGTTGAACAGTATATGCTGTATGGTCCATTAGTTGCAAATGCCATTTATGCAATCTATAGGGGAGAAAGCAAGAATGATGCTTGGTGTCTGCATGTTCTCATCTTGTTTGGGCTAAGAGCCCTTGTTCATCAGCT
>JAPKLW010008527.1:0-13252 GCA_026898455.1 Plectranthus barbatus | reverse complement strand
TCATGCATAAAATATATATATAAACTCAATAAATCTACATAAAATAATATAAAAATAATATAAATAAGTGAGTGAAATAACGAGCTTGTGCTCGCCGCAAATCTCGTAACTGCTTTGGGTTTCTCAAGGTCGGTTAGGGCTTCCAACGGTCGCGCGCCGCCAGGCTTCTAGGGTTTCTTTGTCCTTCTCCTCGGTACCGATCACTTATCATGGTCGACACTGAGGAGCTCAAGGGGTCGGTGTCGATCTCCAAACTTGGGCATTTCTGGGTCTTCTGTCACTTTAGGTGGGCTTGCTGCTTTAGTCAAATTGCCATTTGGGCCGACATGCTTACCGGGCCTGGGCCTGGTCCCAATAGAGATCACGAGGGTGTAAAAATAAGTAATATTGATGATCATTGAGCTTGATGAAATAGCTTGAGTCGGGTTGAAAAATTGTGCTAGCTGATGTTAGGCCATATTTGTTTTTGGAACTTGAGACTTCAAGTTTGATCGTGGTGCTTTGTTAAATTGATGAGATCTATTTTTAACAATTTTATGTTGGACTATTTTGTTAAGTCTTTCTTTTTACAGTTTTGTTGAGGGCATGATAGGATGTTGCTAAGGCTAAATGTGACTATCTCATGAGGGATTATGTGTTGTTTGTTTGTTTGTTTCTTTCGTTTGTATCTTTGTTGCTTAGGGACAAACGACATCTTAAGTTTGGGAGGGTGATAAATCCCTTTAGGAGTTATTATCTTAGTATTTCTTTGTATCTTTTATGTTTTTAAGTGTTTCTAACCCTTTTTAGGTTGTTATTGTGTTGTCTTTATCTTTGTTTGCATTGTGTGTCTTGTATAGTTGTGTTTTGCAGTTTGTATCTATTTTTGCGAGGAATGATGATTGAGATTAACCATGTTCTGAGCCAAGGAATTGATAGAGTAATCTGCTGAATGTAATGCTGAAGCAATGCTGGGGCAATCAAATATTGGGAAAACGCAGTGGCATCACTGGGAGCTGAGAGAGTGTATCAGAGGATACCATGTAATCGAAATAATTTTATTCACCACATCAAATAGATTACAACCTTAGGTATATGAAGATACAAGTGTATCGAAATAAGGGAAACAGTGAAACAAGAAGATACAAAGAATGAAAAAGCATATATTTAAAGATATCTAAGAATATCTTCAACATAAATATTTTAGATGCATCCGTATTCACAAATTTGCACATTTGTACTTAAATTTATGAACATAATGTTTTGATATAATTTGAGTTAATTCGGATCATAGTGTAATGTAGGTCGTAATCTTTATTCCTCCTCTGATTTTCTCTTCAAAATTGATGTTCGAACAATCTTCGAAGTCTTTCAAAGTTCTTAATCTCCAAGTGTTGGGAAATTTGTCTAAGTTTCCCTCCCTCAGTAGCTACTTGTATAGATCTTAGTTTTGGTGGATCAAATCCTAAGTCCTACCAGCGTCAGTTGTCTCTAGATAGCTCTAGTTCTCAAATGTAAAGTCCTGTTTAGGTCTTTTGAGTTGTAAGTCGCAGCTGATCAAGACTCATGCTGACACTGTTCACCAGCATGAGACGAGCTAATGACTGGTTACTGTTCACCAGTTGGGAAGGATTTCACCAGCAGGCGGCTGACAAATCCTACCAGCAGAATACGTGTTCTCACTGACACTATTCACCAGCGGTGAAGCCACCAGTCATGGGAGATTCCAAGAGTTAACATCAGACATATTGGTAGACTTAGATTGTGCCAGCGCAAGTCACCAGCAGAGACTGCCAGCACAAGATCACGAGAATGATCTACCAGTCGGATGTTACCAGCAGAATTCCAGATTCTCTCTCCCAGAGTCTTAGAGACAAAAAGAAGATTCGTCGAGGAATTAACTGATAGAGTATGACTTTAAGGAGGATACCTTAAAGTCCATCAGTTACAAGACACCAGTCTCGATTCCTCGTACTGATGAATAGTGCCGTTCTGACATAAAGAGATCAATGTCAGATAAAGCGGACAAAAGTATGGCACTTTCCGGAAAAACATACCTGCCGCCGTCAGAAGGACATGCGAGGACAGAGACCTTTTCCGGATGTGTCCAAACGGCTAGAAGATTTGAATGGGATCCCGCGTCTATAAATACCTGGGATCCATCAACATTCAATACTCTTCTCCCTCGCTCAACTACCGAAAGTCTGAAACTTTATTGCAAGCAAGCAAAACACTTTCGAGGCCTTTCTAAAGGCTATCCGTGTGTTGATTTATCAAACACGAGACTTCAAGCTTCCAGCTTGTAAGTTACTGATCTCTTTGGTGCTCTTTCTCTTCCGAGGAAGTTCACAGCAGCTCTTGTGCCAGCCAGCACTTGAGTTATCACGGGCAGTTTGTCGTATTGAGAAGATACGTTCTTGGGAGAACTAAACACCCAGTGAAGCTGTGGAGGTTGAAGTGACGTGCTCGCACTCCACCAGCTGATCAGAGTTGAAGAAGGAAACAAGGCCGGGAGCGGTTGATCTAGTGAACTGGTGGACGAGGCATTCACCAGCTAGAGATAGATCGTAGGACTCTTGTACCTGATTACTCTTAGTGAATTTCCAGTGCTACGACTGGAGAGTGGACGTAGATCAGTTGATCGAACCACTATAAATCCTTTGTCTTTATCAGTTTTCTGCATTACATTCTTATTTTAAACCCAGCACCCAAGTGCTGGTGTATACTCTGAAAACTGATAACTGTGTAAACAAGGCCTAAATATTCTAAGTTTTTGAATCACCAGCTGACAGGTCCCAGTCAGTTGGTTAACCAGCAAGTGCAAGAAAGCATTTACTCTTTCATTATTTCCGCTGCTAACGTTATACTCTGAAAAACCGGGACCAACACCAAGTTTATTTAATTTAGAGTATTTTCACCTTCTTTTCACATCAAACGTCTGATTTGAGGGAGTTTTTGAAGATATTAATCTTGAATCTTATTTGATTTAATCTTTGATTTTCTCTTCCAAGGACTTAGGACTTGTTAACATTATTTGAGGATTGAGAGCCTAGATTTTGAATCAAACATTAGGTTTGATGAGGTTTTTGACAAAGAATATGTTATTTTTATGAAGAACGCCATGAATTTGTCGAACGAACATCTTAAACTTGGAGAGAATTCTTCGTGAAACTTGAGGTCTTCAAAGTTGCGTGCTTTTAAGTTGTCATTTCACTTCATTTATGTCTTTTATGTTTAGGCTAAGTAGAGAACTTTAGGGCTCAGGTTTCGAAAATTCATTAATTCGTTGAATTTTGATCACACACATCACAAAGTTGCCATATATCGTTTTTTATTTAACGAGGATATCCACATTAAATATCCATTTTTATTTATTTAACTTAATAATTATATTTAATTAAATCTAAAAAATATTTTAATAATTTAAATTCACATAGCACAATTTAATTTAGGGTAATTCTAAACACAGCCACCATATTTCTCAACATAGCCCCCTAATTTTAAAAAATAATAATTTATAATGTGTTATTACAAATCCACCCTTCTAACTTCTAAATTAAAATTTTAATTATAAAATAAAATAAAAAACAATAATAGGTGTAGCCCCTTTTAACTCCCAAAACTTACATAACACTATAGCCCCAATAATCACATAAACCCTCTGCAATTAAACAAAACGTAGCCCTCCTACTCACCCCCTTTCTTCCCCTAAACACGAACGATGCCGATTGCCAAATCTTTCTCCCAGAAAATCCAAAATTTTTGATGAATTGTTCTCGCTCATATTATTTGGATGGTGGGGAAAAGGTACAAACATCCAAAATGGATCTATTAAAACTGAAGAAGCTCTGCAGTTTTAAAGATATGTTAGCTGCATAGAACAACACACCCAGCCACCAGCTTCTCCAATTCGCCTGATTTCTTTCAGCAAAACTAGTTTGTTTCTGTAAGGCTGGTGAGAATCAGTCATGATTTTGCTTTCCCAGTGCGTGAGAGAGCCTGAATATGGTGAAGTAGTGAATTAGAAGAACCAAGTGTCAAACTTTATATATCGATCTTCTTTTTCCCCCACATTCCTGAGGTGATATAATAATATTTTTCAACTTACCTTTCGCCACATGGTACCAAATTTCAACGAATGCGCCGGTGGGATAGTATTATTCTTGATATATATATATATGCAATTGATTTGGTAGGGATCTGAGATTTTTTTTTATTCATTCAAAATTTCTCTTACAACTTTAGTTATGAGATTGCTGTTGGTATTTGTCTTAGTAGCATGCTCATGGTAAATTGAATGGCTCTGTGGTTAAACTTGTATGGACTCTGTCCACTGCAAAGTCATATTTGGAAAAGGCACGTTGCATATAATTTCCACTCATTGCTTATACTTGTGCAGGCCTGTGGTAAACACATAATCAGTTTGATTTGTGATAAATGGTAGATTTTTATGCCTTTTTCAGGTTTTGTGAATTTTCACATTTTGTACCACAGTGCTAGTGGTACAAAATTTTCACATTTTTACTTGGTCTCCCATTTGCCAGATGCATGTTCTCTCTAACACCCTATAATTCGTTGTTGTAGCTCTATGATGACATGAATTTACCTTGTGGGGTTCTTCATCTGAATCCCCTGGGAAATCATGGAAGTCACAATGGGTAAGAAAATAGAAATTGTGCTGGAACTTCTAGGCCTTAGTATGCTGTTTAATATACTCCATGCTTGATTCTACCTCATTTAACTGCCCATGCCTGTTCCTGTATTGGAATGTTGATGTATGAATATTGTGTACTTGTTTCTATATATATGGAATCTTTCATTTTTAAACTAATTGTTTAGGCCATAAACTAGCCCATGTATGCAAAGGTTTTAACTCTGTTTCTGATCTCCAATCAATCAAAAGTTTTCACAAAGGGCTATGAATGCTAACCGTGGTGGTCCACGTCCTCAGGGACCACCAAGGCATCACAATGTACCGGAAAAGCATTTCCGAAGCTCCCAGCAGAAGCGTACTTCCAAGGGAGATACACACACAACCTCACTTTCCCAAACCAAACGCATTCATTATTTCAAAAGGAAGGGAAAGGCTGTTAATGATGTCAGCAAGGATAAAACCAAGCTGAAAATCACCCAAGTCTGGATTCCGAAAGGAATTATCCAGCGATCTAACCCTGCAGGACCCGCAGAAGATCGGGGACCTAAATGAATCTCATTTCTTTCTTGCAGGTACAGGTTCATGCAACACAGCTTCATAGATCGAGCGAGTGGATCATAGACAGTGGTTGCTCCGCTCACATGACTGGTGAAGAATTTCTATTTTCAGATCTTACCAAGGTCAAAGGACCTCCAGTCATATTTGGTGATAACTCAAAGGGCAGAGTTATCAGCAAGGGCTGCATCGAGAAGGACGATGTCAGAATCATAAATGTATCCCTTGTCACCAACCTCAAGCACAACCTCCTGAGCATCAGTCAGCTGTGCGACTACGGGTACACAGTTACCTTTGAGAAATCTGAGTGCCAGATCAAAGACAAGGAATCTGGCGAGACCAAGCTGAGAGGTGTTCGCAAAGGAGGACTTTATGTCGTTGACTGGCATAGCGGGAAGACTGACTCATGCTTCGTGGCCACCAGTTCCATGGAAACAAACTGGCTGTGGCACAAAAGGTTAAGTCATCTGAATTTCAAAACTATTAACTATCTGACTAAGCATGATCTTGTAGATGGTCTTCCCAAGGGCGGGTTCAAGAAGGAAGGAATTTGCAAGGCTTGCCAGCAAGGCAAACAAACTAAGAAGTCCTTCAAGAACCAGTCGCCAGTCTGCCCCAGTACCAGTCAGGTTGCTACATATGGATCTTTTTAGACCAGTAACGCCTCAAACCATTGGAGGACGACGATATTCGCTGGTGGTAGTCGATGACTACTCGCGCTACACATGGGTAAAGCTTCTCAGAACCAAGGATGAGGTGAAGATCATTCTTCCAGAGTTGATCATCCAAGCTCAGAAACAGAGAGAAGCTGTGGTGAAGCGGATTCGGTCAGACAATGGGACTGAATTCTACAACAGTCTGCTGATGGATTTTTGCGCGGAAGCTGGTATCAAACATGAAAGATCTACACCTAGGCAACCGCAGCAAAATGGACTAGCAGAACGTAGGAACAGGACGCTGAAAGAAGCGGTCCGGTCCATGCTGGCAGAGTCCGGCTTAGGACAGTGTTTCTGGGGAGAAGCGTTGGTGACGGCCTGCTACACTCAGAATAGAAGCGGGATCAACGACAGACTCCAGAAAACTCCCTACGAAGTTTATTTTGGTCGTAAGCCTTCTATAGCTCATCTCCGTGCTTTCGGTTCACCATGTTATATCCATAATAATGGCAAGTCAAAGTTAAATGCTTTTTCGCCTAAGGCTGATGAGGGTGTCTTTGTCGGATATGGACATCCCTCTCACAAGGGCTATAGAGTATTTAACAAGACCACCAAACTTGTGGAAATAACATGCAATGTTGTTTTTGATGAAGCTACTTTAGTGCGCAGGACCTTACGACAACTGGCTGAAGATGTTCCTGAGGTCAATGATGTCGTTGATCAGTTGGGCAGGAATTCTTCCGATACTCAACCAACTGGTTCGACTAGACCTATGACTGGATCATCTTCACAACCAGTTCCCTCGGTTGCCCATCAGCAAACCGGGAGGGTCGGTGATGCAAATGACCTTGCTGTGACCTTACACTCAATCTCCCTGAGTGGAACTAGCAAAAATCAAGGGGGAATTCTGACTGGAATCTTTGAGCCAGAAGATGACGATGAACCAGCTAGAGTGGATGCACCAGCTGATACTGACAACGTTGGTGAAGGTTCAGGAAGCCAGTCAGACAGTGAAGCTGATGAAGAAGTTCCGACTGGTGAAGGTCAACCACCAGTTGAAATTCCAGTTCCGACTGGTGAAGATCAACCGCCAGTTGCAGTTCCAGCTCCGACTGGTGAAAATGTGGAAGCACCAGTCATCAGGACAGAAGAACCTATTTCACAGCCGGCACCAGCAGTCGCTGGTCCTCCCAAATGGCTGAGGGATCACCCATCCGATGCTATTCTCGGTGATCCAGAAGGTTCTGTCCAGACTCGCCACGGCAGTGCGCTCCTAAGTTGCTTTATTTCTCAAATGGAACCTACTTCCATAGGAGTTGCACTAGAATCTGCTGATTGGATTAATGCCATGCAAGAAGAGCTTGCTGAATTCACTCGCAATAATGTTTGGGACTTGGTGGAGAGACCATCACACCAGTCAGTGATTGGCACCAAGTGGGTCTTCAAGAACAAGCGAGATGAGAATGGCACCGTGGTCAGAAACAAAGCTCGTTTAGTCGCCAAAGGTTACAGGCAGTGTGAAGGCATCGACTTCGACGAGACCTTCGCACCAGTTGCAAGAATGGAGGCGATACGGCTGTTCCTTGCGTATGCAGCGTATCACGGCTTCACGGTATTTCAGATGGACGTGAAGAGCGCCTTCTTGAATGGCGAACTAAAGGAGGAGGTTTATGTCGAGCAACCTCCAGGCTTTGAGATAGGCACCAAAGTGTACAAGCTGAGAAAGGCCCTGTATGGATTGAAACAGGCGCCCAGGGCTTGGTACGAAACGCTGTCACAATTTCTAACCAGTAATGGATTTCGGAAAGGGAAGATTGATAGGACTCTCTTCCTTCTCAAGGATGGAAGTGACATGCTAATGGTGCAGATCTATGTTGATGACATCATATTCGGATCAAGGAATATATCTCTCTGCGAGAAGTTTTCTCAACTGATGCAGACGTCATTTCAAATGAGTATGATGGGCAAATTAACATACTTCCTAGGACTCCAGGTCCAGCAGTCAACTGATGGGATTTTCATCAGTCAACGGAAGTATACCAAGGACTTAATCCAGAAATATTGCCCAGAGAAAACTAAGTCCCTAAGGATACCAATGAGCACCAGCTGTCAGATATTTCTTGATGAACAAGGTGAATCAGTTGATCCTACCGTTTACCGAGGAATTATTGGATCACTTCTCTATCTCACAGCCAGCAGACCCGACATCTCGTACTCAGTCGGAGTGTGTGCCAGATTTCAAGCCAATCCGAAAAGGTCACACATGGAAGCTGCCAAAAGGATAGTGAAATATCTGAAGGGGACTGAATCTCTTGGAATATGGTATCCCAAAAATGATGAGCTCACACTCATTGGATATTCAGATTCAGATTTTGCTGGATGCCGTATAGATCGAAAGAGTACCAGTGGTACGTGTCAGTTTCTAGGACACAAGCTAATCAGTTGGTTTAGCAAGAAGCAGCACTCAGTTGCTACATCTACCACTGAAGCTGAATATGTTGCCGCTGCCAGTTGCTGTGCTCAAATTATTTGGATCAAGCAACAACTGGAGGATTATGAAGTGGACACTGGCTGTGTACCCATCTATTGCGACAACAACAGTGCTATGTGCATCACGAAGAATCCGGTTCACCATTCTAGAACCAAGCACATAGATATTCGACATCACTTCATACGTGATCATGTCGAGAAGAAGGATGTTAGCGTGGACTACATCAGAACTGAAGATCAACTGGCTGACATCTTCACCAAACCCCTTCCCGAAGCAAGATTCAAGGAGTTGTGCATCAAACTCGGTCTTTTGGAGATTGATGCGAGCCCAAGTGTTGAGGAAGAATGAGTCCCAGCTCTCATTCTGTTCTTGATCTTCTGAAGGACGCTGATTACGACTAAGTCCAAGCTCTTAGTTGTTTTTATTTAAGTGGTATCTCAAGCTCACTGATGGTTCCTACTGGCGGAACTTATCCCTTAATTGTCTAAGGAAATGAGTCCTAGCTCTCATTCTGAAGTTGCCAGCACAAACCATCAGTTGAAGCGAAATTGGGTCCCAGCTCCCAATTTCAAGCGATGATGAGGAGATGATTTCTTGAAGAGAAGATAATGCGGAATAAAATTGAGTCCAAGCTCTCAATTTTCTTAATCTTTCAAGTTGTCAGCAGACAACTGGCGAATTTCCTACGACTGATGAAATTGAGTCCCAGCTCTCAATTTATCCAAGTACTCGGGAGCCAGTCGTAAGTACCAGTTGTCAACTGGTAAGGAGGCCATGCTGACAGGGGGAAGTGTTCAACTGGCATATCCTGCTGATGACCAGTTATATTACTGATGACAAGTTGAGTCCCAGCTCTCAACTGACGATCTCTTGAAGTCCAAGAGTCGTGCCAGCTGTCGCAGAAATGGCGGGAATGTTCAAATCCTCTTGCATGTGCGTATCTCAGAATTTAATGCGGCATTTAATGCCACATTTAATACGCACAGTGTCTGCGCAGTCCGACGCTTGGATGCCACCAATCGGCGTGTGCCATGTCAGCTCCACGTCTTGGCGCCCGTCAGCACGACCGCGCACGTCACCACCGGGAAGCGGGCCTGCTGATGACCGTCGATCCTTACTTGCTGAGACTTCATCTCGGTCGTTTAATCCTGCATGGCCCTTCGTATAAATACCCGATCTCCTTCATCGGGTTAACCTTTACGATCCCTCATATTTTCAGAACCCTAAATCTGTTCAAATTCCTTCAACTTCCTTTGATATTTTCTGAAGTCATGGCGTCTTCTTCGCAACCTCCTGCTGATAGCCCCTCTACTTCATCATCCTCAGAGTCTCTCGACTTACCCCTCGCTGAAGCTCATATGCCAACATATACTGGCATTGTAAAGATAGAGGATATTGATTATAGCCATCCTTTTGCCAGACTGGTTCAGCTGAATAGACCGCCGACCCGACATCAACTCTCCAACGCACAGATAAGGGCTGCTCAGGTCCAAAAAGAGAAAATTTTGAATGAGAAATTGGCCCTGAAACATTTCAGCGAGGAGCTGATGGAGATGATTGACCGAGAACAGCTCCGACCGTACCTCACGGCGACCCCCAGAACTTTCCATCCTCATATGGTTGCGGAGTTCTATGCTAGGGCGGTTATTGCTGACGACAGGAAGTCGTTCACCACATCAGTATTCGGCCATCTGATCACGGTCGACGCTGCATACCTCGCCAACATCTTTGGGATGAGGAATGAAGGAGAGGAAGTGGCGACGTATCATAGGGATGATACGGTCGAGTTCCAGCGGAGGTGGGAGCAGTGGAGAAGGGCGGAGGTGACCGTTTTTAAAACGGGGATGAAGAAGTCAGAAATGGAAGATTTCTGGCAAATGGTGTGCGACATTGTAGTTCGCATGCTACAATGTGAAGTCGGCTCCTACGCCGAGCTTAGCTTGCGCAAGTTCTCAGTGATGTGCGCCCTGGTAGATGGTGTACAGGGAAATTGGGCCGAATTCTTTTTTGGCCGATTGCTGGAGAATGTCGCGCGGAACATCACCGTGCCGACTGAAGGAAAGTTTGCCCACGCAGTCTCGTTCGGGCTGCGGATCAGCCACATCTTGGAAGTGGAGATGGGTGGAGGCGTTGACCAAGGGGAGAGACTGGTCCCCTCAGACTTTATACCAGTCTCCAAGGTCAAGCAGGCTGACCCCGATTACAAGAAGCCGCGCAGGTTGAAAGGCAAGAAGGCAGTGAACCCTGATGAGGCCGTTTCTGAAGAAGATTCAGAAGACCTGGGGGAGCAAGTGCCAGCTGTGGCTCTCCCACTGCCAGCAGCGGCGAAGGCGGAGTTGAAGCGAAAGCTAGAGACGGAGTCTCTCTTCGCTACGATGGAGGAAGCGGTGGCTGAGGCTACTGGCGTTCATCCTCGAGAAGTACAACTGGTACCAGCCACCAAGCCTCCATCCCGCAAGAAGCCGAAGACCCACCAGCACCAGCAGCCTCCGCAAGCTGTTGCTTATGATCCTGCGTCTGGAAAGATCTCAGTTCCAGTCAAGAAGTCCGTCTTGGGACTGACTGAGGAGGAGACCCTCGAGAGGATGACTCGCAAGAGGAAGCGAATCCAGATCAGAGCCCAGAAGGAGGCCGAAGAGGCCAAGAAGGCGAAGCACGCCTCTATTATCAAGAAGAAACAAGCTCAATCCAGGCTGCGAGCCATTGTCGCCCAGCAGAAGAGGGAGGCTGAACTGGCAGCCCGTGATGAAAGATTTGCCAAAATCAAGGCTGAGACCGAGGCCAGGCGCCAGGAGCAACTGGCCGACCAATTGCGCCAGGTGGCCAAGGGAAAATGGGGAGTCCCCGAGACTTCAACAAGTACCGTGCCACCAGCACCAGCACCAGGCGAGATCTTACCCGATGAATCCTTTACACGCCTGCTGGTGATGGGCACTGACGAGGACGTACTATCCCTTGTGGATGAGTACAAACCGGAGGAGGAAACCGCTGAAGTCCCTCCACCCGCGCAAGGGGGTGGTGGAGGTGATGAAGAAGTCCCACTGGCGACGCAAGGGGAAGCCAGTGGAGGAGAAGAAGTGCGGGCGACCACCCCGGTAAAACTGGCGAGTTCCTCTGATGAAGAGTCTGAATCAGAGGAACAGGAGCAAGCGGCGGAAGAGGAGGCCGCGGACATGGAGACCACTGGTGGAGTGGCAGATGAACAATCACCACCGGTAGTACATCGCTCAACCGTGCAGAGGATGGAGCCGAAGGATCTTTTCCCTGATTTTGATGCTGAGGCTCGTGCTCATGCCGGTCGTCCAAAATCTTCTGAAGCCTCAACATCTTCGGGACGACCAGCGGCATCCTCATCAGCACCAGGACGTGCTGAGCGACGAGAAAGAAGGTCCTACATGATCAGCATTCACTACATCCACCTGATCGATGAGGACGACTTTCAGGCTCAAGTGACAGGGGTGCACCGGTGGGAGCACCGCGGGGAGATGGCATTTTATAATTCCAGGGTGCCTGAATTCTCAATCTTCAACATAATCCCGACCAGCGGCCTCCCCCACCAGTCCGTTTATGCTTCAAGAATTTTTGACTGGTGCCTGCCCCTGCAGCCAGTGGAATACTACAATTCCACATTGTATGAATATGCGGAGAACATCACGGTGGAAGTAGAGAGTGCCGTCGATGATGAGATAATCGCAGATTTCAAATATCTGTGGAGAGTGAGTCCGGAGCTGTTTAGGGAGTTCCGGCGGTGGAAGATTTTTGACCGGTGCAAGCGCCGATTAACTGTGGAAAAGCGCTCTGTGCTATACGCCCGGCTCGGACTGGGTTACTGGAGAGCGGAGGAGGAGTGGGCTCACGCATTCATGGATACAGATGCTGAGAACCCCCAGCAGCTGTCCATCAGGCGGATCAAGCGCCGTTTGAAAAAGATTGCTGACTATCGCAGACTGACTGGAAGCTCCGGCCTCCCGCGTCCGAAATTGGTGAAGTTACCTTTTCTCCAGTTCCACCTAACCAGCCGCGGCTACCAGATGGTTTACGCGCTCAGACGCATCCGAATACTAGTCGATCTTCCGAGGATCCCTCCCTACCATGCTATATTGATCGACATGGCTGCCAGCGCTCTGCTGGTAGACCACTTAGTAGAGGAGGATCCCTCTCGTGGTTGGTGGCTGACCCTTGCCGTCCCCCCTGTTCCTACTGTTTCGGGCGATCTAGTCCCTACTCATATGGACTGGCAAGTGGTGGAATTCACAGCCCCACCCATTTTTGAACAAGTCCAGCCAGCTCCAGCAGCAGTGCCAGTAGTGGAGCCAGCAGAAGCAGCAGTCGAAGTACCAGCGGAGGAACCAGCTGCAGCTGCAGTGCCAGCGGAGGAGCCAGCCCCAATGGAAGAATCAGCTGAATCTGAACCAGCAATGGCTCCTTCCGCAACTGATGTGCCTTCCTCTTCCATGGAAGTATCAGCGCAGCCAATCTCCGAGATCCATCCTCCTGCGCAGCTTCTTGCACTCATTGATGCCAGGATGGATCAGCGCTTCGCCACCTTCCGAACTGAAATTGCTCAACAAATGGAGTCCGTCACCGCCGGTGTCTCCACCTTTTTGGCGCGGATCCAAGAGGGGGAAAGGGTGCGAGCACTGGCTGAAGCAGAGAGAGCCCGACTTGCTGAGGAAGAGAGACGGATTGCTGCTGAGGAAAGGCTGAAGAGAGAACAAGACATGGCCGCACTTACAGAGATCCTGAGGTCTATCACAAGCGCGAGAACTCAATCACCAGGATCATCATCCAAGCCATAGTCTAGTTTCTCTATTTTGTTGTAAGTAAATATGTATCAGCTAGTCTAGTCAGTTACCAATTCCTGTACTTGTAATTGCTCCATCACTAATGGAATGCTGACTGACAAGTTGATGACAA
>JAPKLW010008526.1:1561-13252 GCA_026898455.1 Plectranthus barbatus | reverse complement strand
CGAGTCTGGACAGAACCTTCTGGATCACCGAGAATAGCATCGGATGGGTGATCCCTCAGCCATTTGGGAGGACCAGCGACTGCTGGTGCCGGCTGTGAAATAGGTTCTTCTGTCCTGATGACTGGTGCTTCCACATTTTCACCAGTCGGAGCTGGAACTGCAACTGGCGGTTGACCTTCACCAGTCGGAACTGGAATTTCAACTGGTGGTTGACCTTCGCCAGTCGGAACTTCTTCATCAGCTTCACTGTCTGACTGACCTCCTGAACCTTCACCAACGATGTCAGTATCAGCTGGTACCTCCATTCCAGCTGGTTCATCGTTGTCTTCTGGCTCAAAGATTCCAGTCGGAATTCCCCCTTGATTGTTGCTAGATCCACTCAGGGAGATTGAGTGTAAGGTCTCAGCAAGGTCATTTGCATCACAGACCTTCTCGGTTTGCTGATGGGCAACCGAGGGAACTGGTTGTGAAGATGATCCAGTCATAGGTCTAGTCGAACCAGTTGGTTGAGTATCGGAAGAATTCCTGCCCAACTGATCAACGACGTCATTGACCTCAGGAACATCTTCAGCCAGTTGTCGTAAGGTCCTGCGCACTAAAGTAGCTTCATCAAAAACAACATTGCATGTTATTTCCACAAGTTTGGTGGTCTTGTTAAATACTCTATAGCCCTTGTGAGAGGGATGTCCATATCCGACAAAGACACCCTCATCAGCCTTAGGTGAAAAAGCATTTAACTTTGACTTGTCATTATTATGGATATAACATGGTGAACCGAAAGCACGGAGATGAGCTATAGAAGGCTTACGACCATAATATACTTCGTAGGGAGTTTTCTGGAGTCTGTCGTTGATCCCGCTTCTATTCTGAGTGTAGCAGGCCGTCACCAACGCTTCTCCCCAGAAACTCTGTCCTAAGCCGGACTCTGCCAGCATGGACCGGACCGCTTCTTTCAGCGTCCTGTTCCTACGTTCTGCCAGTCCATTTTGCTGCGGTTGCCTAGGTGCAGATCTTTCATGCTTTATGCCAGCTTCCGCGCAAAAATCCATCAGCAGACTGTTGCAGAATTCAGTCCCATTGTCCGAACGAATCCGCTTCACCACAGCTTCTCTCTGTTTCTGAGCTTGGATGATCAACTCTGGAAGAATGATCTTCACCTCATCCTTGGTTCTGAGAAGCTTTACCCATGTGTAGCGCGAGTAGTCATCGACTACCACCAGCGAATATCGTCGTCCTCCAATGGTTTGAGGTGCTACTGGTCCAAAAAGATCCATATGTAGCAGTTCGAGTACCTGACTGGTACTGGGGCAGACTGGCGACTGGTTCTTGAAGGACTTCTTAGTTTGTTTGCCTTGCTGGCAAGCCTTGCAAATTCCTTCCTTCTTGAACCCGCCCTTGGGAAGACCATCTACAAGATCATGCTTAGTCAGATAGTTAATAGTTTTGAAATTCAGATGACTTAACCTTTTGTGCCACAGCCAGTTTGTTTCCATGGAACTGGTGGCCACGAAGCATGAGTCAGTCTTCCCGCTATGCCAGTCGACGACATAAAGTCCTCCTTTGCGAACACCTCTCAGCTTGGTCTCGCCAGATTCCTTGTCTTTGATCTGGCACTGTGATTTCTCAAAGGTAATTGTGTACCCGTAGTCGCACAGCTGACTGATGCTCAGGAGGTTGTGCTTGAGGTTGGTGACAAGGGATACATTTATGATTCTGACATCGTCCTTCTCGATGCAGCCCTTGCTGATAACTCTGCCCTTTGAGTTATCACCGAATATGACTGGAGGTCCTTTGACCTTGGTAAGATCTGAAAATAGAAATTCTTCACCAGTCATGTGAGCGGAGCAACCACTGTCTATGATCCACTCGCTCGATCTATGAAGCTGTGTTGCATGATCCTGTACCTGCAAGAAAGAAATGAGATTCATTTAGGTCCCCGATCTTCTGCGGGTCCTGCAGGGTTAGATCGCTGGATAATTCCTTTCGGAATCCAGACTTGGGTGATTTTCAGCTTGGTTTTATCCTTGCTGACATCATTAACAGCCTTTCCCTTCCTTTTAAAATAATGCGTGATTTTGATTTGGGAAGGTGTGGCTGTGTGTGTAGCTCCATTGGAAGTACTCTTCTGCTGAGAGCCTCGGAAATGTTTTTCCGGCTGATCGTGTTGCCTTCGTGGTCTCTCAAAGTGTGGACCACCACGGCTAGCCTTCACAGCCCTTGAAGAAAACTTGTGATTGGGCTCAGGCCTCCGATAGGTATTCCTCCTATCAGGTGTTGTCCTTCTCTCAGAATTTCTCTGAGATTGGGACCCCTTGTAAGTATGCTGGTGACTGGCATACTTAAGAGGTTGTGCGTGGAATCCCTTGATAGCTGGTGCTGGCTGTCGGATCCCACTGGCAGCTGACGCTGACTTCCTTGCCTTAGAATATTTCGGCTTAGTCTGCGTCCTTGGGTGTGCTGGCGTCCTGTCAGCAGAGGATCTTGCCAGTTGAGGATTTTGTCGTGATGACTCACCTATGTATCTGGACTTATGGTTCCTATGCTGATTAGCCATTCGGGACTGACTGGTATTACCAGCTGGTGCTGATGCACTTACCAGTTTGCCCTTACCCTTACCAGTAGTGATTTGTTCAGGCTGGTTTATGCTCAAATCCTTTGTAAATCCCAACCCGGACTTATCAGAAGGCTTTCTCCAATGACTTAGAGCTGCTTCCAAGTCTTTTGAGCCTTTATTTAGAAAATTTATTCTATTTTCTTGCTCCAGAACGAGATTGTGAAAATTATCTCGCTCAGTTTTTGTAATTTGAAAATCTTGGAGCAACTCAAAGTGAGTCTTTTTCAAAGTGGCTAGCTCTTCACTGATTGACCTCGATTTTTAAATCTCCTAGGTCAAAACAGAAATTTGATCTTTCAGCGAAGCATTTTCGCCAGCCAAAACATTCTTTATTTCATAAAATTTTAAAAATTCTTGTTGAAGAATGTCTATTGTGACAGCTTCTGAGTCGGAGCAACGCGACTCAGAATCGTCTAAGATGTGAGAAGGCATGATATGCATTGAGGGAGCTGATGATTGTACCTGATCATCAGCTGCAAGTGCCTCTTCACTGTCAGCACTTCCTTCAGCTGATTCTTCTCCGAAGGCTGCCATAAGTGCCAGTAGAGCTTCCTCTTCTGACTCTTCGTCTGACTCATACTCTCCGTCGTCATGGTCAGGAATATCAGGAACTTCTGTCCTGGTCAGCATAGCCTTGGCAACGGCTTTCGATGCACGCTCTTCGAAGAGCTTCTTCAGCCTTTCCCGCTCATCTTTATCCACCTGTGGACATTCAAACTTAAGATGATCAGGGGATTGGCACTGATAGCAAGCACGGGGAGCTCTCTTGATGAATTTTCCATCAGATGAGCTTAGAGATACTCCCTGTTTCGACTTGGCTTTCTCCAGGAGAACGGCCAGTCTCTTCATCTGTTGCTCAAGGTCAACGATAGAGCTCTCACTGTCTTTTGAGTTAGAACCCGATGTGGCTGGGATCTCTTTCTGCTGGTTGTGCTGGGCAGCAGGTCTGTCAGCATGGAAGGGATTCTTGTGCTTCCATTTGAAGTCCTTCTTGACGAAGTAAGCTTCGTCTTGAGCTTTGATGCTGGGGGATCCCATGTTCCGGATGACCTCATTCTTGTTTACCATCTGGATATCCCACTCGTGTGCCTGCAGTTGAGCAAATAACTCCTTGGGAGTCATCTTGGACAAGTCCTTCTCCTTCAGAGCTGTGGTCTTCACGAACCAGTCCTCCTTGGAAATCTTGGACAGGATCTTGGCATTAAGATCTTCATTTGAGCACTTCCTGTCCAGTGATTTTAGCTCGCTGACGATGGCGTTGAATCTCGCCTCCATCTCCTTGATGGTTTCTCCAGGCAGCATCTGGAAGGACTCGTACTTGTCCACTGCAACCTGCAATTTGTTGCGTTTCATTTGATCAGTTTCTTGACATAGACTATCAAGGTAATCCCATACTCCCTTGGCATTGTCAAACTGGAGGGCTTCCTCCATCAGCGACTCTGGAAGAGAAGCCAGGATCAACTCGTGAGCAATGGAATCCAACTGATTCCGCTTCCTGTCCTCGGCGTTCCATTCGTCTTGAGGCTTTGGGATCACAGCAGCTGGACGATCTCCTAGCTGATGCTGTATCTTGGTGATCTCGATTGGCCCTTTCTCCAGCACATCTTTCATTTCCGGATGGATGCTCTTCAGAGAAATGAGCGACCTCTTTCGCCATATATCATGCTTCTCAGTCTTGTAGTCGAGTAGCTTCAGAGTATTCATCTTCGTGTACCTGAGCTAATCAACAGACAAACAAAGGAGTGCAAGGAAACGTGGATCTCGGTCCTAAGCGACTCAGAAACAATCGGTCTATAAGAACCTCGCTCTGATACCACTTGTTGGTCCCGGTTTTTTAGAGTTTAACACGTTACGCAGCGGAAATAATATAAAGTAAACGTTTTCTTGCACTTGCTGGTTAACCAACTGACTGGGACCTGTCAGCTGGTGATTCAAAACTTAGAATATTTTAGGCCTTGTTTGCGCAGTTATCAGTTTTCAGAGTATACACCAGCACTTGGGTGCTGGGTTTAAAATAAGAATGTAATGCAGAAAACTGATAAAGACAAAGGATTTATAGTGGTTCGATCAACTGATCTACGTCCACTCTCCAGTCGTAGCACTGGAAATTTCACTAAGAGTAATCGGGTACAAGTGTCCTACGATCTATCTCTAGCTGGTGAATGCCTTGTCCACCAGTTCACTAGATCAACCGCTCCCGGCCTTGTTTCCTTCTTCAACTCTTCACAGCTGGTGGAGTGCGAGCACGTCACTTCACCCTCCACAGCTCACTGGGTGTTTAGTTCTCCCAAGAACGTATATTCTCAATACGGCAAACTGCCCGTGATAACTCAAGTGCTGGCTGGCACAAGAGCTGCTGTGAACTTCCTCGGAAGAGAAAGATCACCAAAGAGATCAGTAACTTACAAGCTGGAAGCTTGAAGTCTCGTGTTTGATAAATCAACACACGGATAGCCTTTAGAAAGGCCTCGAAAGAGTTCTGCTTGCTTGCAATAAAGTTTCAGACTTTCGGTAGTTGAGCGAGGGAGAAGAGTATTGAATGTCAGGAAGCAAGCGTCTTAAATGTTGGTGGTTCCGACCTATTTATAGACGCGGGATCCCATTCAAATCTTCTAGCCGTTTGGACACATCCGGAAAAGGTCTCTGTCCTCGCATGTCCTTCTGACGGCGGCAGGTATGTTTTTCTGGAAAGTGCCATACTTTTGTCCGCTTTATCTGACATTGATCTCTTTATGTCAGAACGGCACTATTCGTCAGTACGAGGAATCGAGACTGGTGTCTTGTAACTGATGGACTTTAAGGTATCCTCCTTAAAGTCATACTCTGTCAGTTAATTCCTCGACGAATCTTCTTTTTGTCTCTAAGACTCTGGGAGAGAGAATCTGGAATTCTGCTGGTAACATCCGACTGGTAGATCATTCTGGTGATCTTGTGCTGGTAGTCTCTGCTGGTGACTTGCGCTGGCACAATCTAAGTCTACCAATATGTCTGATGTTAACTCTTGGAATCTCCCATGACTGGTGGCTTCACCGCTGGTGAATAGTGTCAGTGAGAACACGTATTCTGCTGGTAGGATTTGTCAGCCGTCTGCTGGTGAAATCCTTCCCAACTGGTGAACAGTAGCCAGTCATTAGCTCTTCTCATGCTGGTGAACAGTGTCAGCACGAGTCTTTGTCAGCCGCCTTCGGATGAGACTTTTCCCAACTGGTGAACAGTAACCAGTGGTAAGCATTTCTCATGCTGGTGAACAGTGTCAGCATGAGTCTTGATCAGCTGCGACTTACAACTCAAAAAGACCTAAACAGGACTTTACATTTGAGAACTAGAGCTATCTAGAGACAACTGACGCTGGTAGGACTTAGGATTTGATCCACCAAAACTAAGATCTATACAAGTAGCTACTGAGGGAGGGAAACTTCGACAAATTTCCCAACAACATCTTTCCCATCATACTCATCTGGAAGTTAGTCTGCATAAGTCGAGCAAACTTCCCACAGAGATTTAGATTTCTGGATCCAAATATGATGTCATCCACATAGATTTGAACGAGCAAAATGTCTTCAGCATCTTTGATCAAGAATATCGTCCTGTCGATCTTCCCTTTCCTGAATCCATTCTTCAGCAGAAATTGTGATAGCGTCTCATACCAAGCTCTTGGGGCTTGCTTCAGTCCGTAGAGAGCTTTCCTTAGTCTGTACACCTTGTTTCCATGCTCGAATCCTGGAGGTTGCTCCATGTAGACTTCCTCCTTTAATTCGCCATTCAGGAATGCGCTCTTGGCGTCCATCTAAAATACAGTATAACCAGGATGGGCAGCATATGCTAGGAATAATCTGATTGCTTCCAGTCGAGCTACCGGAGCAAAGGTTTTGTCGAAGTCTATTCCTCCGCACTGTATATATCCTTTAGCAACTAGTCTGGCTTTGTTGCGAACGATGAGTCCATTTTTTTCTTGCTTATTCTTGAATACCAATTTGGTTCCTATCATTGATTGATGTGCTGGCCGATCGACGAGATCCCATACATGATTCTTTGAGAATTCTGATAGTTCTTCTTGCATCGTGTTGATCCAGTCAGCTGATTTGAGTGCGTCTGCTACTTTGGTAGGTTCCTCTTACGATATGAAGCAGGCTAGCATGGCGCTGTGTCTGGTTTGGATTGGATCTGCAATATCTCCTAGAATCGCTTCAGTGGGATGGTCTCTGAGCAGCCATTTTGGTCTTTGTAGCTCTTCTACTGGAATGAGTTGACTGCTGGATGTTCCGATGGGTTCTTCTGAGACTAGTACATCAACAAGCTGTAGATCTTCCAAGCTGTCTGCTACACTTGTTGGAGTGTCTTCTGCTGAATGTATGTCTTCTGTCAAATCGTCTGCTGGATTTATGTCAGCTGATGTAGTACTCTTATCTCCAGCATTCTCTTCCTGGTTATCTTCAGTAGAGTTGTCTTCTGTAGTTCTCTCGTTATTCTGGGAACCTTCAGCTGCATCTTCTTTTTGCTGAATGACTTCATCTCCTTGAGTTCCCTTTTGACATGTAAGCTCTTTGAGAGAATTTATGGTGGCCTCAACATTACCATTTGCATCACAGGCCCTCTTGATTGTCGGCTGATCAGTCAAGGTCTCTACTAGAGATGATGATTCACTCATTAACCTAGTCAGATCAATCGGTTCAGCTTCAGAAGTATTCGAGCCCGAAGGTCCATTGACATCATTGGTTTCATGAGTCTCATCTCTTTGACTTCTCATGGTCCTGCGCACTAAAGTAACCTCATAAAAAATAACATTGCATGTTATTTCCACATGCTTGGTCATCTTGTTAAGCACTCTATATCCCTTGTGAGATGGATGTCCATATCCTAGGAACACTCATTTGTCAGCTTTGGGAGAGAAAGTACTTAACTTTGACTTCCCATTATTATGGATATAACATGGTGAACCAAAAATACGAAGATGAGCTAAGAAGGGCTTACGACCATGATATATTTCATAGGAAGTCTTGTTGAAGCGAAGATTCAATCCGCTTCGGTTCTGCTTGTAGCAAGCATTCATTGCAGCTTCTCCCCAATATCTTTGACTCAGATATGTATCCGCAAGCATTGTTCGCACAGCCTCTTTGAGAGTCTTCTTTCTGCCAAGCTGTTCTGCTGAGGTGTTCTTGCAGTGGACCTTTCATGTCCTATCTCAGCGTCAGCGCAGAAGTCCATCAATGCTCCGTTACAGAATTTTGTACCGTTGTCGGATCTTATCCTTTTCACCGTGAGCTCTTTGTTATTTTGAACTCTGTTTATCAGCTCCGAAAGGATAATCTTCACCTCGTCCTTGCTTTTGAGTAATCTCACCCAAGTGTACCTGAAATAATCATCAATAACAACCAAGGTATATTGTTTGTTACCTACAGTGGGTGGAGTCACCCGGCCGAATAAATCCATGTGCAGCAGCTCAAGGATTCTGTTTGAGGTGGCCTTTTTCGGATTGGATCTGAAGGACGCTTTGACTTGTTTTCCTTGTTGACAGGCTCTGCATATTCTTTCCTTCTTGAAGGTTTCTTGAGGTAGACCTGCAACAATGTTATTATTGGCAATATAATTGATAGTCTGAAAGTTTAGATGCGTTAGCCTTTTGTGTCATAGCCAGTTTGTCTCTTCCTTGCTGAATGCTATGAAGCATGATGCTTGCTGACCACTTTCCCAATCAGCGATGTAGAGTCCTCCTTTCCTGATTCCTCTAAGCTTTACTTCTCCAGTGGTTCTATCAGCAACTTCACAACCTGTGTCAAAGAAATAAACAATATATCCATTTTCACTTAGCTGGTTGATGCTCAGTAGATTGTGCTTGAGACTATCGACGAGGGCAATGTTGATTATTCGCATTCCATTCTGCTCGATGCACCCTCTTCCGATTACTCTAGCCTTGGAATTGTTACCGAATGAGACTGAAGATCCTCTGAACTTGTGAAGCTCTGTGAAAATCTCTTCATCTCCTGTCATGTGACCTGAGCATCCACTGTCTAGGATCCATTCTTTGAGCCTTGAGGTTCTTTTTCCTGGACCCTGTTCATGCAAAACAAAGAAGTTATATTTTTGGTACCCGATCAATTACAGGTCCTGTAGGATTAGTCTTCTGGATTATTCGTTTGGGAATCCAGACTTTTGTGATTTTGACATTTCGCTTGTCATCACGCCTCACTACCCTTCCATTCCTATTGGCATAATATCTTAAATCAACATAGGAATGTGTAGTGGTGTGTCGAGCCATCACTGTCTTTTGAAATTTATTTGGTTTAGACTCTGGCCTCAAGTAGATGTTCCTTCTACTTGGAGTGTAAGCTGGCTTCCTTGCAACCTCAGTAGATTGCTTAGCCTTGCTAGGGTTTGTATGAACCTTCCTAGCAGATAGACCAGTCTGCTGGGTTACATACCTTATCTTTGCTGGCCTCTTCTCAGCAGATAAATAATTTAATCTTTGTTGAGTAGTCAGCTGAGGGATGCTATTCTGCCAACATTTCTGCTGAGCAATTGACTTAGAATTTTCCCTCTTGTCTTTCCTAGCAGTTTGCTGAATCTTCCCAGTTGCTGGGACAAAAACAATTTTCTTTGTCTTACTTGATTCAGCATCACATGACTTTTCTCTATCAAAACCAATTCCAGCGAAGTTCTTCGAACTTCTTTGGACACTTAGAATGTCATTCAAATCTCTCGTGCTTTTTGAAAATTTGCATTGACACATATTTTGCATGGAGCTCGAACTTCATTCTCCTGTTTTAAAGTGCTAAGTTTCTCATTCCAGGAGAAGAGTTCTGTTTTTAACTTTAAAAGTTCCTCGTCTGCTGACCTAGATTTCTCAATCTCACTGGTCAAAATAGAAAGCTGAGATTTCAGAGAGGAGTTTTCTTTTACAAAAGTATCTTTTAATGCATGAATTTTTGAAAACTCTTTCAGCAAATATTCTACAGTTATCTCACCTGATTCTGAGCAATAAGAATCAGCAGTGTCATGCATATTATCAGAAATAGAAGCAATGGACAGAGTAGTGTTTGTTACCCAGTTTCCTGTGGCAGCTAGAGCTGATTCTTCCTTCTGTTCTTCATTGATATCTGCCATGAACACCATGAAAACATCCTCTTCATCTTCTGATGAGTAACTCTCATTGTCATCATCTGGGATGTCTGGTAGTTCTGTCCTTGTCAGTAAGGCTTTAGTAACAGCCTTCGATGCACACCTTTGGAACAGCTTCCTCAATCTTTCCCTTTCTTCAGGATCTACTCATGGGCATTCAAACTTCAGGTGATCCTGGGAATTACATTTGTAGCATGTCCTTGGCGCTTTCTTGATGTTCTTGTTGTCTGCTGGTTGACTTTGCTAGAAGTCCTCCTTCTTTCCTTTGGCTTTCAACAACAGCCTTTGCAATCTCTTCATTTGTTCTTCAAGTTCGCTTACAGAGCATTCTGCTTCTTTGAATTGAGATCCGCTGGTGGAAGGAATCTCCTTTGTTGAACTGGATTGAGCTGGTCGCTCTGAATGAAATGGTTTCTTTGTTTTCCACTTCTGTCCGTCTTTCTTCACAAAGAATGAAAAATCCTCGACAGGTTCTTCAATGATAACTGCAGCACGAATAGCTTCATTTTTGTTGATCTGTGTGATGTCCCATTCATGGGCCTTCAATTGAGCAAACACGTCTTTGTTGCTGATTGCTGACAGATCTTTCTCCTTCAGACTGGTCACATTGACAAACCAATCTTCCTTTGGTAGTCTTGAGAGAATCTTTGAGTTCATGTCAGGAAGCTCGTACGTTCTTCCTAATTTCTTTAAATCAGCTACAATGTTGTTCAATCTGGTCTCCATGTCCTTGATAGTTTCACCGAGAATCAATTGAAAAGATTCATACCTGTATACCCATTGTTGTAGCTTGTTTCTCTTCATCTGATCCATTTCTTTACTTAGAGTGCCAAGAAAATCCCACATTTCTTTGTCATTCTCGTACTCCAACGCCTCTGCCATTAGGTTAGGTGACAAGGCACCTAATATTAAATCCATGGCCACGTAATCCAGTTGACCACGAACTCTCTCTTCTGGAGTCCATTTTTCAAACGGCTTGTCCACCATTACGTCTGGTCCTGTTACATCTTCTCCAACCTTGGTTTTTACCTTTTAGATTTTGATTGGTCCTTTTTCGATCACTTGTTTCATTTCTGGATAGATATTCATCAGAGTGATCAACGACCTCTTTTTCCATGTAGAGTAGGCTTCAGGAGTAAACTTTGCAAACTTTTCGTTGTGCGCCATTGTCTTGAACCTGAGCTAAACACAGAAACACAGATATGCAAGGAAAATATGGATCTGGTCCTAAGTGACCCAGAAGCAGCTAGTCTGTAAAGACCAACCACTCTGATACCACTTGTTGGTCCCGGATCAGAGTGTTTTATATGCAGCGGAAGTATTAATAAGATCTTGCACTTATCTTGCTAAGGTCAAGACTTAGCAAGTGTTTCTCAAATGTGTTATAAGCTCAATTCTTCGTTAATTCAATTTACAGATTGTTGGTACTTAAATATCAGAGTTGTCGTGATTACAACTTAACACGAAATGCAGCAGAATAAATATACGTCATTTAAACTTATCGTTGTTTACAAAATGTTTCTTAGCTCAAGTTATGATTTAAGTTAGTTTTCAGATATATGCTAGCAACTCTGTTGCTAGGTTTCAAATCATCTTTAAACAGTAAATAATAAAACAGTAGATGAACACAATATTTTATAGTGGTTCGATCCAAATAGATCTACGTCCACTCCTTAGCCGAAACGCTAAGATTTCCACTAGAAAAGTATACAACAGTACAAGGATTCGCCAACGCTTGCGGTAGGCGGTGAACTTTTGAACCGGCCACGGCACAGCTATCCTCCGTCACTTTGCACTTTTCCGAACACAGCTACGGCCAAGTCAAGGGCACACCTTCGTAAAACTTGTCCTTCGCTGTTGAGGCTTTTATAGTTTGCCCCTGAACTCAATAAATATGCGGCTAAAGCCCGTCAGAGTCAATCTTTTTCAAGAGTGACTGTTGGATCTTCCTAGGAAGGAAG
>JAPKLW010008525.1:0-13253 GCA_026898455.1 Plectranthus barbatus | reverse complement strand
AACTGACTGCTGCTTCAGAACCTCCGTATTGATCGAAGGGGGGTGTCGGTCGACACGGCTACATCACCCTAGTCAATCGAGCTTCCTTCAATGTCGCCCGACCTCCTACTTTGTCGACCTCTTTTGCCGACCGACACAAACTCTGTGTCGGTCGATACAGAGGCATCTCTTGCGAGAATTTCATCCTCCTCGCCCCCAAACTCATCCTCGGGCATGCTCGGACCATTGTACCTTGTACCAGACCTCAAATATATGGAGGTGACTTGTTTTGCCTTGACTAGGTTGATCTCTGTAGTGCTGGGGAGTTGACCGGACTTGCGTTGATTGCTCAAATTGATGGCAATCTGACTCAACTGTATGTCGAGCATTTGAAGGTGCTTTGTCATGTGTTGCATGTGAGTCGCCATCCCCTTCACCTCGGTCTCCACCTTGCCAAATATGTTGTCTGAGCTCTTGATGAATTTTTCAAGGACCTTCTCGAGCACGGACTTCTTTTTCTCCACAATCTCTTCCCTGGTACCAACATTGAACCCCGGTGGAGGATTTTCAGCTGCAAAAGGGATAGAATAAGAAAAACTAGGATGGTTTCTAATACTGTAATTGTACCCTTGGTTGTTGGCTCGATAGTTGTTGTTGTAACCTCCATTAGCATAGTTCACTTCAACGGTATTGGAGGTGCTCGAACTGCTACCTTAGTAGACGTAATCAGCCTCAACAGGAATGATGGTTGTGTTTGGATCTGCCACTCCTGCTACCAAAGTCCTTCCGACCTCCAACTTACTAAATTCTTCACGAAGCTTTTTCACCTTGGCAACCACATCGAACTCGAGAGTAGTGGTGACTGCCTTGACTGCTTTTTGTCTTTCAGTGGGTCATTGATGGTTGTTCATGGTCATGTCTGCAAGTAGCCTCGTGCTTTCTTCTCCACTTTTCCTCATTAGGATACCTCCAGCTGAAGCATCCACCAATTCCTTCATGTGAGGGGTCAGTCCCTCGTAAAAGTGGCAGACCTGCATCTCCAAATTAATTCCATGGCCGGGACACAATCTCAAGAGCTCCTTGTACCTCTTCCAAGCTTCATAGAGGGTCTCATCATACTTTTGGCTGAAGTGAGTGATAGCAGACTTCCTTTTGAGAATGACACTAGGAGGAAAGTAGTTGGTGAGAAACTTTGCTCTTAGCTGCTCCCATGTGAGAATCCCGCTCTTGTCTAGGCGAGCAAACCATGATCTTGCCTCATCTCTAAGTGAGAATGAGAAGAGGCGCATTCTGATGGTGTCTTGAGGCACTCCATTATGCTTCACCGTGTCGCACACCTCGATGAATTCACTAAGGTTAGCATATGGGTCTTCAATGGCCTTCCCTGCGAACTGGTTCTACTGAACCATCTGAATGGGGCCTGTCTCCAGCTTAAAATTGTTGGCATCAATGCCAACTTGGAAACCCGACTCCTTTTGTTGCGGCAGAAAGCGATCCAATATGGATCTCTGCTATACCACCACTTGCCTTTCATTGTTTCTCCCATTATTCATTGCTGCCAGTTAGGCAACTTGCTCTGCTTGGATTGCCTGTGCGGCCTGGAGTTGCTCCCTAAGCTTTCGGACCTCATCCACGAACTGCCTTTGCTCCTCGGGAGTCCTGTTTTGCAGCAGTGCTTCCGGTGGATTCTCCATCTTAGGCTGTCTTTCTTTGTTCTTTCCCTTGCTTTTGTTTCTCCTACTGGTGGCTTCACTTTTTGAGTTGAAGGCTTCAAGATTCTTGCCCTTTGCTATTGTGTTCATGCACCTGAAAAGAAAGACAAAATTGAATGGAATCAGTCTCTATGTCGATCGATAGGGGGTTGTCGATCGACACGAGTGCTACTTCTGTGTCAATTGACAAAGGCTCTGTCGATCAAAATAGAAGCAAAAATAACACACACACGCACGCAAACTGAAAATTAAAAACTCAATTTAGAAAATATCAAAGCAAATATAATATGTTAGGGTTTCTAGCCTAACATATTAAAAACACAAATTGCAATAAACATTATAAAGCTTACTTAAATCATAAGGAAAATGAGAACCTTAGATTCTTCAATGTCTTTGAATCCAAATCCAGAGCAACAAGTAAACTAAAGGGAACTGTGAATTTAAAGAAAACTGGAAAATTAAAGTGTCTAATACTAAAAATAAAAGACTGAAAATAAAGATAAAAGACATATAATTTTTGAGCTTATAAGTCCTATTTATAGGGGAAGAAAATTAATCTCCAAAAGGTAATAGGCTTGAGAAGGAAAATCTCCAAATTGGGTGAAAAGTTGTCTTCCACCTTCTGTGTCAATCGATGATTTGTGTGTAAATGACCTATTGTTCGATGTGTGTGCATGATTGTTTATGTTCATTTTACACCCATATCATATGTTTTTTGTTTTTTTGTCTCGTTTTTTGGTTTTGTGGTGTTTGAGTTGTGTAGGGATAGAATGGAGCATATTTCATCAAGTTTGGCCAATTTTCGGGGTACCGACCTGGATGAGGTTCTAGTGCTTGAAATACTGACCCAGATGAGCAGAGGAGCAGCAGTGATGATTTCAGAGCCAAATCCTAGTCCGAACAACTCTGGGTTCGGTCGAGATTTGCCTCTGTCTGGCTCATCTCGACCGAACCCCTGTCTAGCTCGACCGGGATCTGCCAGACAGAGGCAAATCCTAGTCGATTCTGATCTATCCCGGGCAATCCCAGATGTGCTGCCTTGGCAGTTTTTCAGGTTTAAATGATCCCGATCGAGATGATTTCATCCGTGGCAATCTATGTGGCTGCTAACTTAATATAAAATGGGGGAAATGCAAATTGGAAGAACATTTGGCGGAGAATTGACGGTTACTCACTCAAATTACATCTCCCATCCATTTTAAACATCAATTGAAGAGCTTCAAAGGCAAATCCAATCAAATTGATGAAGGAATGAAGATCTAGAGTGGAGATCAAGATCAAATCAAGTCAATTGGGGAAAATCTCTTGTTTACCTCTCTCTTGTAATGGCTAAGTTTTGTGTTTGCTTTCATTTGATCCAATGAAGAGGTATGTGTGGCTGAACTCTCTTGGATGTTGGATTGAACAAAGTAGTGGATAATTTTGGTTGATGAATTGATTGTTTACCTCTCTCTATATGATTAAGGCATGCTAGATCTTGTTTCTATTCAAGTAATGTAGATAAGAGTCAGTTACTTTATACTTGATACTAAGACTGTAGCCAATATACGGGTTAAAGTGTCGTGAATAGTGTGTTCTTATGTGTGTCTCGATCCAATCCCTGCGCGGAGACGAGCCTCTGAGAGTGTAGTATAATTTGACAACATAACAGTTTAATAATTCTAGTGCATCTAAGATTAGTTTGCCTGTACAAAGGGGATTAATCATTTTCATGCGAATTGACCATGAATAGAGAGATTAAATTGTTTACAACATTCAAATAACCAAAACTTCTCACTACCTAGTTGTATTCAACATCCTACTTTTTCTATATTGGGAACTTTGATTTGTTCTTGTTTCTACCAATTGTGGAAATGTTTGAGGTGTGTTTTTTATAGTGTAAATCATGTTGAATGCTAGTTTAGATTTAAGCTTGGTGATTGTTGCTAGTAGTTAGTTTAATTTCATTGCTTAGTTAGTAAAAATACTCAACGATTCTTCTACCTAGATATAAGTATTCACACGAGTATTTGGTAATCTAGTGGGCAAACTGAGCAAGAATCGGAATGATACATCTATTCTTGTATTACACTAGGAATTCAATTGATCATTTTAGTTGAGTTTTTGGTGTGATCAAGTTTTGGCACCGTTGTCGGGGACTTGATTGAGTAGGTTACTAGATATTGGAAAAAGTGTGAAGCTTATAGTCTAGGTGTTTGTTTTTTGTTTGATTGATTGATTTCTATTATTTTTTTTTATTGATTTAAGTTGATGGTTTGTGATTGGACAAGTTGGATCTTTGTAGGTGTTGCATGATCACGAGATCCAAGGCTCGCTTACTAGAAGAGCAAATGTTCCGACAAAGAGTTGAAGGAGTTGAGATTGAATTCGAGATGGAAAATCGGCATGAAGACACGGGGAGAATTGATGAGCTTGAGAGGCAACTTGAGGAGATGAGGGCTATGATGAATGAGAGGAATGAGCCAAGGAGGCCTCTCCTAGATCTTTTCCGGCCTCAAGGAGACCCATGCCACAGGAGGATTCTGATTGGGGGTCAATGCGACCCAATTTAAAATCAAGCCACAACTCGTGCAAATGATTAAAAACAATCAATAAGGTGGCCATGCAACGGAGGATCCTAATGCCCATATCTCTCAATTTCTTGAGATTACCGACACTATCAAGATAAATCAAGTACCTCAAGACCACATCCGAATGAGATTGTTCTAATTCTCTCTTAGAGACGGGGCGAGGTGTTGGTCCCCGATCAGAGTGTTTTATATGCATTAGAAGTATTAATACGAGTTTGCACTTATCTTGCTAAGGTCTCGACTTAGCAAGTGTTTATCAAATGTGTTTTAAGCTCAATTCTTCGTTAAGTTAATTTGCAGTTTATAATACAATACTTGATGTGTTGAGTTTCAAATATATGTATGTGCAATATAACGAAATAAAGTAGTAAGGACACAAGGATTTTTATAGTGGTTTGAACAACTATTCTAAGTCCACTCTTCAGTCCTCCGACTGAAAATTCACTACAAAATTGAGTACAAGGTCATACATGATCTCTAACATTGAGCAGCTCCTCCATCTGGTCAGCGCGCACTTTCAAGCACCTCAATCTTCATTCTTCAACCTTTATCGCTCCGTAGAGTGAGGACAAACCTCCCTTCTCCATGGACATCGACTGTTGGGAGTTTTATAGTTCTTCCCAGAACCTATCCTTGTGTTGGCATTTCCCATAAGAATCACGCTTGCAGACCAATCGTGACTGCTAGATTCATTCCAGAGTAGAAAGAATCTCAAAATAATCTTGGAAGTTAATTTCACATATATCGAGCTTTAGATATGATAGCTTGTGGGAAAGCTTCAATCAAGAACTAGCTCTGATGAGTTCCCGTGATGTAGAGAGTGTATTTGATCTCTTCTTGTTATCTCTGTGTGTAGAAATTCGCGAACCTTTGAGTCAAATCATGATTACACCTATTTATAGGCGAAGATTCAAACAGATGTTTGAATCTTATCCGTTAGACTCAAAGGCATTTCTTGCCTATCTACGTTTTTCTTTTTTTTGCAATGGACAGAGACTCTTCAAGTCTCCTCGTCTCTGATTGGCGTAGCTTCTATTTATAGTCATATCTGTCACAACAGATCTTTTTGTTTAGATTTGAAACCTCCTTTGTGTATGATGATTGTTCTATCATCTGATTCGTCGGGTTTCCTTGTGATTTGGATCCTTCTAATTTATGACTCCAACGTTTCTCTTGATTGTTGATGGTCATTTGCTGGCTGCTTGCATACGGCTGACATCTCTGCAGTTTAAGCTAAGATGTTCGAATTCTGATGGAGTTACTTCTTCAGAATTCTTGTAACATTCCTCTGTATTGCTAGCCTTTATTTTCTTCTTTAGCAGTCTTCAGCAATCATCAAGTCTACTGACTCCTTCAGCATCCTTGATTCTTCTTTTTTTTCTAATTCTATTACCACTCGAGTATAAATTCCCTATACAGGACTTTTACATTTGATTCGATACTGAGTTTCTAGAGTTTTGATGCACCAAAACATACCAAAACATGATTATGAATCATTTACAACAGAAGGGGTTTAATATATGTAACAATATTCTTAACAATTTCCCCCTTTTTGGTGCGATCAAAGCCTCAATCCTAAGCTTTAACTCTAACTGATCATGGGAAAGCTGATTACTGAGATTGCAAAGGTTTCCTATCAAATCTATTCTCAACAACTCAACTCCCGTAGGCTCAGTATGATTCCTAAATGTTCCCTCTCAAAATATCAAGGGTATTGCTCTATTATTCAAATTTTTCATCAAGTAAATGGCTTCTAAATCCTCTATCAGATTAGCACACAACACATTCACATAATCTCATCAAGCAATCACACAGGAATTTTTCACACACATCATCAATCCACGCAGTTTACTGATTACGCTAAGTGTGTAATTTCAGCTAATTCAATTTGATCAGCATTGGACTATAAGATGTTGTCTTTAACCTAGGTTAGTTTCCATTAATAATATCATGCTTTGTTGTACAGGAAACGCATACCCAAATCGAAACACAAAAAATGTTTTTCGACTAGGAGACTCATAAGGTTAAGAGAGATATTACTTCTTGGTTGTTGAGGAGTCTGAATCAGCAACGTTTCTGGTACTTGAAGTATCGGCGAATGTCTTCTTCACATTCTTGAGTGCTTCCATCGTCATCTTCATGAAGTTTTCCACGACTTCTCTTTTCTGTCTTCTGATTCTCTCCTTCTCTTCAATCCTTCTTTGCTCTTCTCTCTCTTCTTCTTCACGTTGTCTCCTTAGGTCCTCTTCCAGTTGTCTTCGAGCTTCAAGGCGATGAAATATGTCTTCTTTCTCCTTTCGTCTCTCTGATTCCTCTGCTAACCTCTTCTGTTCCCCCTCTTTGATCGCAACAAAAATCCCAGTGGAGAAGGTCTCTTCCCCCTCTTTGATCATAGCAAAAATCTTCGGACATCTGATTTGTAACTTCGGTGCGCACAATCAGTACCAGTTCCTCTCCAGTGCTCCGTCCTACCATGGTATGAATGAATTGCTGGAGGTCCCTCTGATAAGTGATGGAGCTCAAAGGCTCAATTGTCATGATTTGGGGTTCCTCAGATAGCACTATTTGATTCTCGGTTGTAGGCATGGGGACATTGGTAGCCAATCCGTGAGATGAAGTGGATGGTTGGTCGGCATGACCTGTTGAGGCAGGTGCATTCTCCCTTCGTTCTTCTTCTACAACAGTGATGGGAGAAGGAGGCCTAATGCTTTGCATCCTGGAAGACTTGTTGGCCAGTTGAGTAAGGACCTTTTCCTTGAACTCCAACATTTTCTTCCTATCCTCTTCTCTCTTTTGTGCGGCCTGTGTTTCAGCTTTCTTTCTTTTCATTTCCTCAGCTGCGGCCATCTGTCTTCTTGTGGCAGGAGATTTGAATTGTTGAGTGAATGATGGAGAGTCTTCAGCAGCATACTCGAATGGCAGCAATGAGCGATCTCCATTGACTGCTCTGTGTGCCTTGATCTTCTGCTGCCTGGCAGCAACCTGCTTCTCCGTATACTGTCTTTTGGATGTTTGATCCATCCAATCGTCAGCCCATTCCTCTTCACTCTTCCAATAGTTGTGACCCATCCTGGCAATCATAATCGCGCGGTCCTGATAATGTAGTTCATGAGTGGAAAAATCAAAGAATCGCCATCTCTGGAACTCTGTTCTTACAAGATATGAGTTCTCGACTTCGGCAGCAACTAGAGCTTTAATAAAGATACAAATATCTTTTACCCATGAGATGAGATCATCGTTCTTCTCATCTCTCACTGTGACAGGAGGACACCACTTTGCAATCCTCTTAGCTTTGTAGTTCCTGTCGGGTAGTCCTTCCATGGGCACTCTGAGAGTTTCTCCTCTAAATACAGATTCTCCATCCGTGGGAGCTCCTGTATTTTCCTCATCGTCAGAAATAGGGATATTGCTGAATGATAAACTTGACACTTCTAGAGAGCTGGGAATTGGAATGTGTTGTTGCCAGATGGACTCAATGGTACTTTTGAGCACATTCGTAGTATCTGCGTCAGAATTCCATCCTGGAACTGTAGATGGATCCATTCTCAATGCGCGCAGATACTGCTCATTCCGTGCTCACACGCTTGCAGTGAGATCTGGTTGCAATCTTGCTCAAGTTTCGGCATCCAATGAGGTAGTGGCTTCGTCTTACGCTTGCGTCTCTCCAGTAATGAATTCATCAGCATTTGTTCCTTCGGCTGTGGTGATGATCTGTTAAACATCTTCTTGTATAGCTACCTCGGGTTGCTTAGTACTCTCATCTTCTTTGTCCTTAAGGTCAACATTCTCATTCTCTGTGACCTTTTCTTCTTGATCAGCTGTTGGGATCTGGGCTGTTTCCTTCACCAGATCAACTTCTGCTAGAATCGTAACAACTTGGCTTTCTCTTTGCGCATCCAGTTGTTCCTTCTCACTTCACCTTTCAACAACATAACTGCTTCGACCTTGTGCAGTAGTCTGTGACAAACTTCTTTCAGAATTTACTTCAGCACTTACGCTTCCTCCTTGATTGGGGGCGGGCTGAACAGTCATGGTATCAGAATTCCTTTCCCCTTGCGCAGGAGTCTGCAACCTTCTTGATTCCTTCACGGCATCTTTCAATTGCTTTCTTTCAAGATCGACATCTGACATAGCATTTGGGTTTTCAAATCTAACCTTGCATTTTCCTTTCGCGGCTTGTGCCTTCTTGACATCTCTTCGGGTTATGCGACCAGATTTTTCTCCAGTTTGAATCTTGGCATTGCGCTTGGCGTAGCTGGCCATGACCTCTTCATAGCGAGTATCACTCTCTTCAAGAGTCATCTGCAACTTGAACTTGTCAAAATCCTTTTGCTAGCGTGCCCTTTGGAGTGCTTTCTGTTGTCCCCTCTTCTTCCGCGACTCCTCCTCATCAGAAAACTTAAGCATTCTTTTTTGATCTTTTGAGGCTGTCTCAGCGATTTCTACCTCATCCTTCTGAACAACATCGAGAATTAGTAGAGAAGTGTCTACCTCTGGCACTGTGATCTTGATGGTTGCTTCTTGAAATCTATCGTGCTTGCCCTTCTTCTTGGCTTGTTCTTCATCATCGACTGGCTTTCTCCTCCTTTGCTGAGGACTTCTTTGTGAGCGCCTCTTCTTCACAACTGTTGGATCAGGGGGTTGACCGGTTTCCAACTATGTGATGTCGACCAAATTTTCAAACTCGGTAAATAGGGCATCATGTTCTGCTTTCCTCCTTTCTTCTTCTACTTCTTCGACGGTAAGTGGAATAGCAGTAGGCATGACAGCATGTCCCTGGTAGGGATCCTCTTCACCAGAGTATGGATCATCAGGATTGACATTACTCTTTCCCTTTGGTATCAAGGGCTCCTTGTAATTCTTCGGCGGTTGTTTTTTTTTGGTTGGTGGTATGTAGTCAGAGTATATCAAATCCTCACCATGACAGCGTCTTCCTTCTGGTATGATTCCCTCCAGAAAGTGACTGATCTTTAGTCCGAAACCCACATCCTGGGTGAACGTATGATCCATCTTCACGGTTCTTGTTCTTGTACACATGCGCTAACCATTTGGTGTAGATCAACTTCGCCCAATTTCCTCAAATTCGATCTTCAATAACCATCATAACAACACACTTCTTAGCACTTAGTTCAGAGAGCGAACCAACTGCGCCTTCTAACATCCTTATAACGACATGTGCGAGGTTCTTCATTAGCTCTGCCAGTAACATCAGGGGTGTTGCTATTTTCCATGGCTCTTTGAAGGTTTTTGTCTTCCATCTTAGCTATCTTTTCTGCATTTCGGCTTTGTCGTTAACTTTGTATTTGGCTACATCCTCACCGTCTCCTCGGAGTCCATACTTCTTTTCCAAAACTTTTGGGCGCACCACAATCTTCGTGCCCAAAACACTTGTGGTGAAGAACTCTTCATCTTCATCAACTACTGCTCGAGCAAAGAACTCTGCGACTATATGCGGATGAAATTTCTTGGGTTCCGCAAATAGATACTTCAACAAATTCTCACGGACGATTTTACTTACGAGAATGTCACACCAGTGCTTCCGGAACAATGGTTCGTAGAGTATCTTGTCCTTCTTGACTTGAGGTGCCCTCTTTTGCTCGTAGGTGAGTTTACCAGGCGCCTTACCATGACTTATGGAAACTAGGCGATAGTATGGAATTAACTCATCAATGTCCTTCGTCTTGTAGATTCTTGTGAACATTAGTTGGAACTGTTCAGGCTCTTCGGGCATGATGGGTCGTCCGGATGATTCAGCAGGGGGACTCGTACGGTTGGAAGATTCCGCCATTGATGTTTCTTCTGAAAACTAAAAAATTATCGAGTAGAAGAAATTTTCAAATTCAGAAGTTGTGGGAGTATTATGGTTTAGAATTTCCAAACCAAACTTCCTTTATACAATCCCAAGTAATCGGTTTTGCTGTGAGCGGTTGGATCTCTTCTTCTGATCTAGATGAATTGACAGTTGGGCAGTTGGTGACGGTTCACCTTACGACCCGCAAAGTTGGAAACTAGTGCATGGCTGACGTGTCTTCTGAGTATTCATCGCTACCCTGAGCTAGAGTTACTTTTCAATTAATGTGAACTCTGTAGCTCCTCCATCATTCGATAATCCCTCTTTTCGAGATATATTTGAAATGATTATCTCCTCCTTGTTTGTTGGTCAACATGCAGAGATGCATTTGTTGAGGATAACATATCCAGCAATGTGAAAGGTCTATGCTGAGAGCTTGGACTCATCATACGATTATCAGAAGTACCTGTTTATTTTGAATATTGTAGATCACATACTTTGTTGAGAGCTAGGACTCAGTAATCGAGTCCTTGATTCTGCTGTGATCTTAGCATTCCTCAGACCTTGTTTGCTGAGAGCTTGGACTCAGCATTTGACTTGATCTTCAAGGTCTTCTTATTCAGTAGACGTTGATTATCTGCTGAGAGCTTGGACTCAACAGTTTTCGGAGTTCCGTTGAGAGCTTGGACTTTGTAGATAGAACATACTCTTTTAAGATTTGTTATCTGAATTGGAGCAAAGAGTTACTGAGAGCTTGGACTCAGTAAACGTCTTTCCGGTCTTGTTGCTATCACTAAATAGCAATCAATATCAAATTGCTGAGAGCTTGGACTCAGCATTCATCGGATATCTGCTGAAAGCTTGGATTCAACAGTTCTTCCAGACTCTTTAGATTCCTAGAATCTTTTAAGTTCAAGAGTCTTTATTGAGAGCTCAGACTCAGTAGGTGTAGGGAATCTGCTGAGAGCTTGGACTCAACAGTCAGCAGAGAATAGTTTTCTTGAATTGATTCTCCATTTCAGCTATTTAGCACTCTGCTTCCGACTACAGTTGGGGAGACCTTTAAGAAATTCCTATCTTCTGATTTTCCTTTAAAATTTTCAATCCTTTTCCAGGAAAATCATATGATTTTTAGATAGGATTCTAAGTACACAAGGAGTGTAGTAATCTAGCATTTTGATTTAGGCAGTTATATTGTTTGAGACAACAGAGTATTGTCATCAAAACGAGCATTTTATTGATATCATTGATTTACAAGAGTTACACTTCGCAAAGTATAATACTACAAGTTTACAATGATCAATTTGTCTTCAGACTGCTCCAAATAACGTCTTTGCTAGATCTTCTCCTTCTTGGTCTTTTCCCTGAGCTCATTGCTGCAAGTCACCCACTTGCACAACAATGTCTTGTTGGTTGAGAGATGTCTCGTTTCACACCATCTTTTAGCTCCTTCAGCTATGTACGTAGACATCTCTTCGGCTATAGCCTTCTCCATCTGCAGACTTTCCAAGAATTTGAGAAGTCCAAGTCTAGAAGATCTCACCATCTGCTCAGACTGGTGCTTTAGTCTGCAGCTTTCCCCTATCAGCGTCTGGTTCCATGCAGATATTACCCAATTTAGGTAACACCCGCATCACCGGCACGCTGTCATAGCTCCAGATGTCAATTAGATGCTGTTGAGTTGCATCTACTCCACCTGCAAACCTTTCTTCCGTCTCCTATTCTTCTTTCATGGTTTCAGCTTGAAATCCCTGAATAAGAGATGAGAAGAAATTGAATAGGTCTTTTGGATGCATTGTTCCACCGGCATCCAGAGGATTTTCCCATTCCTAGTGACTAAGGAATATCCATCTTCAGACCCACCTGACAAGCTTATATCTCTCCAACGAGAAAGTTGTCATGACCTGACAGAATGGACCGCCTATCTCCACTCGGTTCTAATATCAGAAAGCTTATCGGCCATGGTGAACTAAGAATTGTTGTTGTCGCAATATATAGGAACGCAACCAATGCTGAATTCATAGTCCTGAAGTTGTTGCTTAATCCACATCAGCTTGCTATAGCTACATATTCTGCTTCTGTTGTGGATGTTGCTACGAAATGTTGTTTTTTGCTGAACCAGCTTAACAGCTTGTGACCAAGGATGTTGCATGTTCCACTTGATCTCTTTTGATTAATTCGGTAGCCTCCAAAATCTAAGTTTGAATATCCTACGAGTGTGAGTTCATCGGCTCTGGGATACCAAATTCCTAAAGATTCTATTCCTTTTAGATATCTGACAATCCTTCGTGCGTATTCCATGTGCGATTTCTTTGGATTTGATTAATATCTAGCACATACGCCTACAGCATACAAAATGGTCTGCTGGCCGTCAGATATTGCAGAGAGCTAATTATTCCTCTATATGCTGTGGGAACCACGGATTCGCCTTCTTCATCCATTGATATCTTGATCCAAATATGATGTCAACCACATAAATTTGGACGAGCGAAATGTCTTCAGCATCTTTGATCAAGAATAACATCCCGTCGATCTTCCCTTTCCTGAATCCATTCTTCAGCAAAAACTGTGATAGCGTCTCATACCAAGCTCTTGGGGCTTGCTTCAGATCGTAGAGAGCTTTCTTTAATCAGTCCACCTTGTTTCCGCGCTTGAATCCTGGAGGTTGCTCCACGTAGACTTTCTCATGTAATTCACCATTCAAGAATGGGCTCTTGACATCCATCTAAAAGACAGTAAAACCATGATGGGCAGCATATGCTAGAAATAACCTGATTGCTTCCAGTCGAGCAACCGGAGCAAAGATTTTGTCAAAGTCTATTCCTTTGCACTGTGCATATCCTTTAGTGATGAGTCTAGCTTTGTTGCGAATGACGAGTCCACTTTCATCTCATTTTTTCTTGAATACCCATTTGGTTCCTATCACTGATTGATCTGTAAGTCGATGAACGTGATTCCTTATGAACTCTGACAGTTCTTCCTGCATCGTGTTGATCCAATCAGTTGATTTGAGTCCATCTGCTACTTTGGTAGGCTCCTCTTGTGATATGAAGTAGGCTAGCATGTCGTTGTGTCTGGTTCAGATTGGATCTGCAAGATCTCCAAAGATCGCTTCAGTGGGATGATCTCTGAGAAGCCACTTTGGTCTTTGTAGTTCTTCTACTGGTATGACTTGACTGTTGGACGTTCCGATAGGTTCTT
>JAPKLW010008524.1:0-13253 GCA_026898455.1 Plectranthus barbatus | reverse complement strand
TTGTGTTTGTCTCTTCCCATGTAAATAGTGTTCGTTGGGTTTTTTTTTTTGTTAACTTGACATAATTGAGCTTTGAGGTTTAAAATCTTCTATAAATCTTAACTTGAACTTTAAATATTTTAGATATTTTTCATTTATTTACATCCGTATTTGTTGTTTATCTTTTCTCTCTTTGTCTGCAGACATAATGCAATTTATCGTTATTTATAATGTCTCTCATTCACTACATGCTCATTTGAACATTATCTCTCCCCTTTCTTTCTATTTTATATAAAATTTAGCGTTTTTTTAGATTTCTCTCTCTTTTTTATTGACTTTATTCTTTATTTGTAGTCTATTTTATCATCTTTCCAAAATGCTATATTATTAGAATTATATTCATGGCAAGTGATGTGTTATCTTCTCCAAACATAAATATATATGATGGGATTTTCATAAATATAAGAAGTAACCTCAACTTTCAACTTAAATTTACATCAATTATAGATGATTTTGATTTTAAAAAATGTACTATTGAAAATAAATTATAGAACATGCTTAGATATTATATCAAGTTTATCAGTGATGCAATATGTTATAGTCAACTATTAAAACTCAATCAATTTAAACTTCAACTTTAAATATTTAGATGAGATCAAAATTACTCTAATGTGCTTAGTTGTTTATAATTTTATGTTGGGATAATGATCATTTTAATGTTTAATTACTATTTTAGTCAATTAGACTCAATTTAAAATTAAATTTATTAAGCCCATTAAAGTAAATTTTAATATTATTACTTGAAATTTCAATTATGCTTAGGGACATTAATTTAGCCGACAGTTTGGTTGATTAAATTGAGTCAAAAATTGTATTAGGGTCAAAATATTGAAAAATAGTCCAAATAGTTCGGTATCGAATAACTCAAAGCCCGATAAAATTGAACCCAAAATTTGATTGATTGGTCCAATCGACCCAATTAATTTTTTTTTGATATTTTTATCATAATTATATTACTAAAATCTATAGCTAATATTTAAAATCTATATTACTTAATTTTGAATTATATAATTATATTTAGTTTATGTAGTATTTAACAAATAGTTAAGTTCATTTAATAGATTTTCAATTTTGGTGTCACAGCCCGATTAATTAACAAGACCTAAATTAAGGAATTGAGGCACATCCGGAAAGAGACATGCATTTGGGATATCTATTTAGAAGAAAAGACTAAAAATTCAAGATATGTATCAATACGCACATATCCCTAGAAAGATAATTTAGCAAAAGGTGTCTTATTGAGAAGGCATCTTGGCTCCTCAAGAAAAATTATCAGAGTATTCAAGTTTAACAATTCATTAAAAGGCTAACTAAACATAAAGAGTTTCAACAGTGGAAAGTTATCAATGAAGTTATTAATGTTGGGGCCAGGCCCGCGAGGCCCTAGCCCAGTAGGCAAATCGGCCCATGTAAGCAACTCAACCCAAGTAGCCTGTCCACCAAGATCAACGAAAGATCAGAATTCGTCTAAGTCAAGACCTCTACACCGACGGATCCAGCGCCTCGAAACCGAGCATTCACGAAGGTCGGTGGCGAGGCTCTCCGGAGAAGGAAACCCTAGTTGTCTGGTGGCGCACGACCGTTACAACCCTAACCAACCCCGAAAAACTCGAAACCGCTCCGAGAATCACGGCGAGCCGCTGTAGGCCGATGCCTAGGGTTAGGTCATTCGCCCTTACCCCTATCCTGACTATAAATAGGGGCAAGGAACTCATTTTTGAACACCTTTTTTTTGACATAAAAACCACGTTGTGACTTTGCCGAATTTTTGATAGATTCAATTGCATATTTTTCTCCTGCTACGTCGTATACACAAATTTATTTTTATCTTCGTCTTAGCTAATCTCGGATTTACATTGTTGTTATTTGTCGTTATTCTTTAAAGTTCTAAGGGCTCCGATTTCCCCAAAAATCGAACCTCAACATCTGGCGCCCACCGTGGGGCCCTTGGGACTATTTCTCTTTCTCCTGGTTCAATGGCAAGTGACAACGAGAAGTCTGGAAGCCGAGGTAAGAAATCAACCGGGGCTCCTCCGGCAGGATCCACCGGCACGAGGGCTCTTATCCCCATGTACGAGCTGGTTCAGCAGACCCTACAAACTAGCGGCGCTCAAGCCGTTCCTCCCGAAATACTGAATACGATCCTTGCGCGACTGGCCGAGGAATCCAAGGAAAACCAGAAGCACTCGAGGGAGACGGACTCCAGGATCATGGAGCTGCATGCTACGAACCATGCTTTGCGTAGAGAGAATGAGCAACTACGCCAGAAGAACGCATGCAAGAATCAGCCAATTATCGAGGAGCCTTCCACCGGCAAAAAACCAACCGATCCCCACAAGAACCTAGCCGATGACCTGGATGAAGCAGTCGACGCCGGCACGCCCAAGGAGTTGAACCTAGGGCTTGGATCCTCGGGGGTGACGACCAGCCCACTAACCGAGCGCCTCCCCACCGAGCAGCGTAGGGTACCAGAACCGAGGAGCGAGTACGAGAGACGCCTTGAAGCTCGAATGCGAGCTTTGAGAAGCTGCTCACTCGGATCCCAGGGGTGATTCCACCATTCATGCCCGACATCACCAACACGGACATTCCAGCGAGGTTTGTGCCGCCATCATTCCAATTGTACGACGGAACAACCGACCCGGAGGATCACATCGCGCTCTACAAACAAAATATGCTAACTACATCGATCCCCGGTGACCTTCGTGAAGCATGCATGTGCAAGAGCTTCGGAGCCAGCCTCACAGGACCAGCCCTCCAGTGGTTCGTCAACTTACCGAGGGGCTCCTTCTCAACATTCTCGGAGCTCCATATGGCCTTCAAGAAGCAATACTCAAATTGCAGACGAGTAGCCAAACATCCCGACGCGCTCAACAGCATACGCATCAAGAAGGGAGAATCTCTTAGATCATACGTTGGGCGCTTTAATCGAGAGCTAGCTTCGATACCGAACGGTCCGCCTCTCACCGCCGTCTTCACTTTCAAAATCGGCCTAGACGTATCCTCGAAGCTCTATCACGACCTTACTAGTCATCCCTGCTATGATATGGACTCGGTCCTTTCTCAAGCCTGGGCCGAAATCAATTAGGAGGAAGATGAACCGAACCGCATCGCCCTCATGAACGAGCAGAAAGTCCATGAATTGGCCGATCGGTACCAAGATGACAAACTGAAGACTGGATCATCAAGTTCGAGATACGTCGATGGGAAAGATTATTGAAATGATCGTCGGTCAAGACGAGACCATCCTTACAGTCGAACGTCGAGGGTCGGTGATGTACCTTAAAACCTCTGTATTAACCAAAACTACTTGGTCAATAACGTACTCAAGGGCCTCGGCAACGCTGTAAAATGGCCGGGGAAGATGAAATTGGACCCTAAGACACGAGACATCAAGAAATTCTGCGACTTTCATAACGATCATAGTCATAAAACAGAAGAATGCCAAGCTCTGTGCCTGGAGGTCCTCGAACTCCTAAAGAACGGATTCCTCGTGGAATATCTGACCAACAAAGGGAAAAATATGTGGACCAGAGGAAGGCAGATCAACCCTATTTCCTGAGCCTCAAAACAAACCCCCTTCAGCCGAACGAATAATCCATGTCATCATCGGAGGATCAGAAATTAGCGGCAAGCCGCGTTCCGCGGCCAAGAGGGCTCGTCGGGTATTGAACCAAGAAGTTCATCACGTCGATTCTGCGCAGCATGAAGCAATCGAGTTTACCTCCAAGGATATGTCGGGACTCGTTCATCCACACCACAACGCACTCGTGATATCACTGCTAATCTCCAATTGTCAAGTGAAGAGGTTACTTGTGGACAACGGCAGCTCAGCAAACATCATGTTCCTCTGAACTTTGAAAGAAATGCAGATTCCCATGAGCAAGCTGGAACCGATCACCATGACGCTCTACGGTTTCAACATAGACCAACAAAGGACCATAGGAGAGATCACGCTCCCCATTTACTGCGGAGAATTAAACTTGGACGTGAAGTTTCAAGTAGTCGATACCGTTTCCGCGCATAACGCTATCCTAGGGCGACCCTGGATCCATGAACTCAAAGCGATCCCTTCATCCTTCCATCAAGTCCTAAAATTTCCCACGCCCTGGGGAATCCAGACGATCAAAGGCGAGCAAAAGGCTTCTAGAGATTGCTATTACGCTAGCTTCAAAGCCGTCTGCGCACAGCAGCATGATTCAACACCTACCCCACCAACTCGACCGAAAGTCGAGGAGCTAGACGACTCCAACCCAACCCGACCCGCGCCATAGACGACTCTGACCCGACCCGCACCACTTTCGTAGGGGCGGAGCTCTCCCCCGAAGTCAGGAGTGCCCTCATAGAGTTCCTTCGAGGCAAGGTGCACATATTTTCCTGGTCGCATCGAGACATGACCGGAATCGATCCTTCGGTCATCACGTATTGTCTACAAGCCGATCCTAACTGTAGGCCGGTAAAGCAAAGAAGGTGAAAATTCTCTGCGGAGAAAAACCAGGCAATAAACAAGGAAATATAGAAACTCATTGACATCGGATCGGTCTGAGAGGTGCATTATCCCACTTGGCTCGCTAATGTGGTCATTGTTACGAAAAAGAACGGCAAAAATTGAGTCTGCAACGATTTCACGGACTTGAACAAGGCATGCCCGAAGGATCCTTATACCTTACCGCACATTGATGTTATTGTCAACACAACGGCAGGTCAAGAGCTTCTTAGCTTTATGGATGCATTCTCAGGGTACAACCAAATTCAGATGTACCCTGACGACCAAGAAAAGACTGCCTTCATCACTAGCTAGGGATCTACTGCTACAAAGTGATGCCTTTCGGACTAAAGAATGCGGGTTCGACGTATCAATGCCTAGTTAACTCCATGTTCAAAGAGAAAATTGGCAAAACCATGGAGGTTTACATAGACGACATGCTTGTCAAGTCGCTCAACTCTCGAGACCATGTAGCTCATCTAGAGGATGCCTTTCGAACCTTGGAGAAATACGACATGAAGCCGAATCCAGTAAAGTGCTCGTTCGGGGTATCCTCCGGCAAATTCCTCGGTCATATAGTAACCCAGAGAGGAATAGAGGCAGATCAGAGCTATTCAAAACAAAGAGCACCCAAAATCGCTGAAAGAGGTGCAAAAACTGATCGGACGTCTCGCCGCCCTCAGTCGCTTCATATCACGCTACTCTGAAAGAACCCATCCTTTCTTCAGCACGCTCCGGAAGGGAAAACGGTTCGAGTGGACGGAGGAATGTGCAAAAGCACTCGAAGAGCTAAAGGCTTATCTAGCCAGTCTGTCGCTACTATCCAAACCCATTGACGGCGAAACACTGTTGCTTTACCTATCGGTGTCAAATAACACAGTCGGGGCCGTTTTGGTACGTTAAGTTGACGGCAAGCAGCACCCGATGCACTACACCAGCAAATCCTTGCTGGATGCGGAGACACGGTACACTGTGCTAGAGAAGCTCGCACTAGCACTCGTAAACGCCGCTCGCAAATTGCATCCTTACTTCGAAGCGCATTCCATCAAAGTTATTACGACGTACCCCATACGCGTCGTGCTCTCAAAACCAGATCTGTCAGGGAGACTACTCAAGTGGGCCGTGGAAGTGGGCGGCGATGGGATTCAGTACAAACCAAGGACCGCCATCAAGTCACAAGTGTTGGCCGACTTCATCGCTGATTTCTCCACGAATCTGCAACTCAAAGCAGAAAATGAAGTGGCCCATATGACAAGAGCCGATGACGACGCCGGCCTATGGTCACTAAGAATCGACGGCGCTAGCAGCGTACACGGCAATGGAGCCGGAGTGGTCCTAACAGACCCGCACGGGGAGAGTTACAAACGAGCTATTCGACTCAATTTCCCCACGACAAATAATGAGACCGAGTATGAGGCGCGTAGCCAAGGAATTCAACTAGCACTAGAACTCGGGGCTCGCAGAGTATGCGTGGAAAGCGATTCCCAACTAGTCGTCAACCAGTGGAATGGCGCTTATGCCGTAAAAGAGGAAGGATTAAAGCTATACCATTCCCTAATTGGGGGGCTCAGAGGAAAGATAGACGAGTGGGATCTCCGCCACTTCCCCAGAGAATCAAACGCCCGGGTAGACGCCTTGGCCAACCTAGCCACCACGAGCTCCTCCCAAACTACTCGACCAATTCCCGAGGTCTGGCTATCATCACCCTCCGTTACCACCCAAAACCACGTGGCTCCCATCAACCATGATGAGAGCGATTGGAGGAACCACTTCATCTGATACTTGACCGGAGGGCCTCCTACCGACGATAGAAATGAAGCAACTAAAGTCGAAAGAACGGCCGCTCGATTCACCCTAATCAACGACAAGCTCTACCAACGATCGTTCGGGGGACCCCTGCTCTGATGTATCGCCCTGCCAGAAATCGAGTGGGTACTTGCTGAAATACACGAAGGCGACTGCGGAAATCACACCGGGGCTCGATCGTTATCCCATAAGATAATCACGACAGGATTTTATTGGCCAACCATGAAAGGGGACGTTGCCAACTACGTCAAAAGATGTGACAGCTGCCAACGCTTCGAAGCATCGACTCATAAAAACGTGGAACCACTCCATGCATCAATCACCCCGTGGCCATTCATGGTGTGGGGAATGGACCAAGTGGGACCCCTACCCAGAGGGACCGGGCAGAAAGACCATATCCTCATGGTGACAGATTACTTCACCAAGTGGGTAGAGGGCGAAGCTCTAGGAAGAACCCGAGACATAGAGGTCATCAAGGTCTTGTGGAAACACGTTCTGTGTCGCTTCGGAATCCCAAAGGAAATACGCACCGACAACGGACGACAGTTTGCTAGTGAAAGAATGCAAACCTTCTGTGATACCTACGGGATAAAACTGGTATTCTCTACACCCTGGTATCCCGAAGCAAACGGGCTGGCAGAATCCACAAACAAAACTATGATCGCAACCTTGGAGAAAAAGTTGAGCCCACACGGTTCCAGATGGGTAGAAGAGCTTCCCGCGCGTAAGCGCTATCAAAATCATCGGCTTTAATCTCCCCATCCAGTATCTTCTTGACCCATATAGCATAGGTGGTGGACGAAGAGGCAATGTCGGTCGGGCCCGAGCCACTGAGCACGAGCTCATGATGACCGGATTGCTTAGTCAGCTCCGACCGAGCCCTCGAATCCGTGCTGAACTCTTGGACCTTCTTCTTGCGCCTCTCATCCCGATATCCTCTCTTCGGGGGCGAGGGTCGACGCGGGGGCGAAGGAGGAGTGGGCGGCACGCCAGTAACCTTCGGGGCCAACCCCGAACCTCGTGAACTACCGACCGTCAGCGGATTTGTAGTCGATTTCTTCCTCGGTGGTTGATCCTCATTCGGGCCAGCGGTGGTCGCCTCTCGTGGTCGTTTTTGACACAACATAGCTGCCAGCAGGTCTTGCGGACTCAACCCGGCCATGTCAACAGGCAAAGGTTCCTTCTTACCTTTGAAGTTCATCCAGTGATCGGCGTCGACGCTTCTTTTCCCCCGAACCGAAGTGAACTTTCGGTTCTTCCAGGAATACGCGATGTCTATCCTCGAATCCTCCTCGATGGGCAGCGACGCTTGTTTGTATCCTGCAAGGGTTCAAACACAAGAGTGGTCAGCAACCGAACCAAATGCAACCAAACAAAATGTTCTAAGGATCCCACTCGTAGGAACGCCACCCTCGGTCACGAACTCCGGATTAGCATGGCTCATCTTCAACCATACCCACTTGTTCTTCCACCCTGGGGTGTTCTGCGAGCACTTGGTGATCATTGCCTCGTCAAGGGAGTCCCTCTTCGTAAAATAAAAATAACCATCCTTGTATCGACCGAGCCGTTACAGTTAATGCTATTCCCTGAGGGTCGGACAACCGAGTCCCGCATCGTAAAAAACTAATAGAGTCCCTAGCATGTGACACCAAGCTATGGGCGCCACCTGGAAAGGAGCCAAGTCGTAGGAAAGGAGCACAGCTCAAAAGAATGGGTGGGCAGGTACCCCGATCCCATATTTGATTAGGGGAAGGAAGAAAGCTACGTTGTCGGGTTTGGTTGGTGCGAAGCACCTGTGATCAACCCTCGGCAAAGTGTACTTCATCTTATGGCACGCGACCCCGGTCGAAGCCCTCGTGACATCATCTTCGGTGGCAGTAGACACAGCCATCCGAACTGGATCGTCGGGGATAATCTGGTCCTTCTTGATAAACGAGTTATCAACGACCATCGGCTCAAAAGAATCGTCACTACCACTACCTCCACCAATTCCGGACTCCTCGCAATCCTCATCAGATATCTCCTCAGGCTCGAGATCTTCCCCTTTTTCCCTATGAGGCGACCCTCTGATCTCTACCTCTGTGGAGCCAGAAGAAGAGGAAGGCTCTTCCCAAAGCTCGACCGATGACACCATCACAACTAGACTGAAACACCACGAAACACAAAAGCGTGAAAATTGACAAAACAAGAAAAGAGGTCCCCCGAAAAATCAAAAACAATAGAAGGGCAAAAACACGCACGCAACCAATGGAATGGGAAAAGACCTCAAAACCGCGAGACACAGGGCTCATCAACTCAAGCACAACATGTATTATCTAACACACCCGATCACACCATGCATACGAAGGATCGCTAATATTACTATAAGCGCAAAGAACGTTAATGCAAATAAGGCCAAACAACATACACGAAATCCCAGTCACCAGGCCGCAGTCAACACAACACAGCGAAGTCCACATTGATCCAGAATTCTGAAAAGATGAACAAACTAAACAAAATGCAAAACACACCACCCAAAATCTGAAGGGGAAGCTATTACTCGACCTAAGAACTAAAAGGTAAAGGCCAAAATCAATGAAGAGCGGTCGATCGACATTAAAAAGGCGACACCAAGAACCTATACGCAATAAACCAGGGCAGATAACGATCAAGAATCAAGAAGCAGCAATATGTGGCAAAATCAGATAACCAGGCAGTTCAATCGACACAAATCGCCGAAATTCACGAGGAAAGTTATCCCCAAACTACGCATACAAGGCAAGCCCAAGCGTACACCCCAACACCAACAATAAACGAAGCACGGACAATGAAAAGAAAGAAGAGTGAAACAAGGAAAAATCAAGGGATAACCTTACCGATTTTGGAAGCAGAATGCGAGGCGAAACAAGATCAGTCATCGGAATTACAACAGTTGTCGGGATAACGGTTCTCGGAACAGCAATAATCGGAGAAAGAACAGGGAATAGAGCGAGAAGTAGTCGTCGGAGAAATAATCAGAGAACAAAAATCGCGAAAGTGATGGTTTGAAGAGACCTCACGTATATTTAAATCCAAAAACCGTTCGGATCACCCAAAATACCCTCAAAGTTCAACTTAATTACTATTGTGCCACTGGTTGGGCGGCAAAACCAAATACCACCAAAGGAAAAGGGTCGACACCGAAGACCATAGTGGCTCATCACCGATCCTAGCTACGCCTGAGAAGCGAACCGCCCAGGAAAGCCCTAAAACGGCAAGTCCCCCTTAGCGGGGAGAACTATAATATGATCAACACCGTCGACGGGAATATGGGACTTCCCCTGGGAACCCACCAGGTGTCTTACGATCCGCTATACCTCTCTCTGCCAGCGGTCCACGGAGCCTAAAAAGAGTGCACGCATGAGAGCACCGCTCCATGCAAGATAACATTCTCTGGAATGATTCTAACTCGCGTGAACCCTGGACTCCTGCTTCGGTGTTTCCAGCACGACCATACACTCGCATTCCCAAGGAATCTTCGTATCGGCCAGGAGTAATATCCTGATTACCCCCTATCAGAGCTACTCTCCCCGGAAGTATCTCTTGGGCCCGAGGGCAGTCTCTAGGATACCTCGACATTCCGCACTCTTTAGCGATATTAACTTGTAGTTTTGATTCCATCACCTATCCCGGATAGGCCCTGAAACCAAAAGGGGCTATTGTTGGGGCCAGACCCGCGAAGCCCAGGCCTAGTAGGCAAATCGGCCCATGTAAGCAACTTAACCCAAGTAGCCTGTCCGCCAAGATCAACGAAAGATCAGAATTCGTTTAAGTCAAGACCTCTACACCGACGGATCCAGCGCCTCAAAACCGAGCATTCACGAAGATCGGTGGCGAGGCTCTCTGGAGAAGGAAACCCTAGTTGGCTAGCGGCGCACGACCGTTACAACCCTAACCGACCCCGAAAAACCCGGAACCGCTCCGAGAATCACGGCGAGCTGCTGGAGGCCGACGCCCAAGGTTAGGTCATTCGTCCTTACCCGTATCCTGTCTATAAATAGGGGCAAGGAACTCATTTTTTAACACCTTTTTTGACATAAAAACCACGCTGTGACTCTGTCGAATTTTAGATAGATTCAATTGCATATTTTTCTCCTGCTACGTCGTATACACGAATTTATTTTTATCTTCGTCTTAGCTAATCTCGGATTTATATTGTTGTTATTTGTCGTTATTCGTTAAAGTTCTAAGGGCTTCGATTTCCGGGAAAATCGAACCTCAACAATTAATTATATATTGTAACTACTAATTATTCTTTAAAATAACTTATCTTTTGATATTTATTATTATTATTATTATTATTCTTGCATAATATCTTATCTTTTGATGTTTTTATTTTTATCTCATACACAATTTATTATATCTTTTCTTTTTATGTATTTATTATATCTTCTCTTTTATAAGTGATTGTGTGTTTGCTTGGCCTTTATTCTTTTGGGTGTGATTTTCTATGCTATACGTGATCTTTGTTTGTAATAATTTTAATTCATAATGAAATTAAAGAGTGAGAAAAAATATTGAATCATTGCATTAATACAACCAAAAATGCATATATAAAATATTACAATAATCTAAAATAATATATAAAATTATTAACTTTCCATTATAAGAATATAAGGAAATTAATACAACACATTGGATAATCAACTATTAAAAGAACAAACATAATCCACTAAATAAAAACAAAAAATAAATTAAATTGCAAATTCAATCTTGGCAAACAAAAATAATATACATTATTCTATTGAATAAAGAGCAAAATAACTTGAACAACTAACTTTTTGTATTTTCATGGATAAAATATACTTCAAGATCTCTCAAAGAGCCAAAACACTATAGATTGAAAAAACTAAATTAGAAGTGTATTTATAGGAGAAATTAGTCTAAAAATGTTAAGTTTTTAATTTCATAAAATAACACAAATTTTGATTGATTGGCCGTTATAAAAATTTAGGCAATTTATTTGCAATTTTTAGGAATATATTAACTTGTCCATTACTGCAACAATAAAATCATACCAAAGAAAGAATATACTATTTCTTTGTACGGTTATTATATTTTACACGTGTTTTTATTTTTTATTAATAATATATTAATGAGTTGGTCTCCTGAGAGACGATCTCACTATTTTTTTATTGTGAGACGGATCTTAATACATCATTTCAATAAATTAAATACATCATTTTATTTTTAAGAATTACATTATTTGCAACAAAGAAATACATCATTTGCAATAAAGAAATACAGCATTTCATTAAACTCATATCACAATAAAAATGGTGAAACATCATTTGCAATAAAGAAATACATCATTTCATTAAATTCGTCTCACAATAAAAATGATGAGACCGTCTCATATGAGACTTTGCGTATATTAATTATATTGTTGGCTTAGTATTATAAGTTTCCATTATTTTGTAGAGTTATTTTTAGAAACATTTTGTGAGCGGGAAAAAAATAGGTTTGAGGGGTTTTATTTTTAAGAGTATAAAGATAAATTGCATTATCTGGTTATTTTGGTCTTTTTGACACACAAATATCCTAAACATTATTTGATTTTTCTAAATTCACAGGGTCACATCCCCTAGTTATAGCAGTTATTTTCTAACATATTAAATCTTCATATTCTCTCTCAAATATCACACATGTTCGTTTATTATTTTCATTATTCTCTCTTCTCCTTTTTTTTTATTAAATTTTAAATAATCACGGCTCACTCAATTCAAATTATTTTTCACATATCATATATCAATTAAACATATTATATATCAATTAATGATAATTTAGTTATTTTTTAAATAAAATCTATATTGCATATGTTTGCAATAAAACAATAATTAGTAAATATAAAAAAAAAAGAAAATTGTCGATTCAAGACCCAAAAGAAAGTTAAATTATCAATTCAGGACCCGAAATATTATTTGTCAATCCAAGACCCAAAATATCAAACATATTTCAATCCAGGACCTGATATTGAGCTTCTGGATTGAGAATTATATAATCTTTCGGGTCCTAGATTGAGAATTTTTGTGATATTTTGGGTCTTGAATTGACAATTAATCTTTCAGGTCCTGAATTAATAATTAAATTATATTTCGGGTTCTGAATCGATAAAACTCCTAAAAAAGGATAATTGTAACATAATATAAAAGATAATGCAATAATTAAACCTAAATAATGAACATAATATAAATTATATGCAATGACATATCTAAAATTGTAACATTAATAAGTTGAATTGAGTAATTTTAATCAATAAACTTATATAATGCGATAATTGAAACTAGATAGTGCAATATAATATAAAGAATAATGTAATATAATATGAAGGATAATCTAACATGATGTGCAAAACCATAACATTAATAAGTATAATTGAATAATGCACATCGATGAACATATATAATGCAATAACTAAAAATAAATAACACAACATAATATAAATAATAATAACGCAATGGCATATGTAAAATTGTAACATTAATATGGAAAATTGAATAATCCTGATTGATGAACATATATAATGCGATAACTATAACTAAATAATGCAATGACACATGTAAAACTGTAACATTAATAAAAATTATGCAAAAAATCACTAGTTTATATTTTCACTATGATTATCTTACTCAAAACATATACAATATGGATTTCATTTAAAAGATAATTAATGTATTTTTTTCAATTCTGTACTCTGTAGGGGATTAGTCTACATCACACCAAGTGCCTACATAGTATGGGATAAGAAAGATTGAGTTAGGAAATAAATCTTAAAATCTTGTAGAGTTTAAAATGATGGATTGGTTCAGATAATTATACCTTTTATTGAATTGGAAAAGTTTGATGAGAAGTTGGTAAAATCTTTTATTTTTTTTGTGTAAGTGAGGCATGGTCACTAATAAAT